>JAUEKY010056755.1:0-11141 GCA_031833965.1 Scyllaea pelagica
CTCTCTCTCTCTCTCTCTCTCTCCCCCTCTCCCCCCCCCTCTCTCTCTCTCTCTCTCTCTCTCTCTCCCTCTCTCTCCTTTACTCATCACTGCCATTTCCCCCCCTCCTCCCCTTAATACATATAAGATATATGATATACTTTGTTTCACACTGCATACTCTCCTCACTATGCTTGGACCCAATCAAGCATTGCGACCTGCTTTAAGTCTTCTATGTAGGTAATATTCGTCTGTAAACAACACATGTTTACAAGTTATGTATTAGACAACCGTTATTCTCGGGACTACCCCGTCCGTGTAACAGTCGTGTCTGGCCTGGGAAATCCGTGTAGTCTACCATCTAACGCTTTCGTGTCTGTCTATTTCTAAAACGGACAAGAAGGGACAGAGGAGTATGATATTTATAGGAGGCAGTCATGCGTAGCCAAGAACCGAGCAGCCAAGTACAGTAACACTTTATTATTCGGCCTTTCTCTATCAAAGATTGAAGCTCATCCGGCCGTGCTAAGTAAAGATAATTGCACAGCATTGATTATTTGACACGATATAATGGATTGGTCCTTACACAGAGTGGAATTTCATTACAGCAACTTGTTTCTTTGACTGTGCTTCTGTTTATCATGTTCTATGCACGGACTCTTCAGTACCTAAAACATAATTTCATGCCCTATTTTTTAATAGGAAACTCGACATAAACGACTTTGCAATGACACTGGTTGATAGGTTGGTTAACATCGATTAAGGGTTAACGCTTGCTCCCATTCTTGAAAATAACCCGAATGAAGACAAAAATAACAAAAACAACAACAGCAGCAACAACAACAACAACAACAGCAACAACAAGTGTGAAAAGGGGGTGGGGATGATGAGAATTAGACAAATACATGAGGGGGAACGATCTGATGATAATAACCGAAATAATTAGAGATAATTTCTTTTGTGAAGTGAAACACGGATTACGTCCTCACGTATTTTTTGCTTTTTTTTTAAGAATAATAAATTATGTTGTTGTATTAACTACTAACGCGTGTCATGTGAGTTATCACGATGTATTCCCTGTCTTCTTAGTCCTTACCTTTCCAGCAGATCGGCGTGTCGATTTGTTTGTTCAGAGGAAGAGGAACATGAATTAACGGGTTATTCAAAGACAGGACTGCCTACTTACTGCAATAATTGATAGGCAATTTTGCCCTCTATAACGTTGTTATTTTATTGATATAGACAGGAACATTCAATTTGATTATAAGGGACCAAAACAGAAGGAAATGATAGAAGGATGAAAAGAAAAAGGCATTGTGTGTGTGTGTGCGCACGACCAGCGCGCGCGTGTTTTTGTTTATTTCAACCGTGCCTCAAACAACTCATGATGTTATCATTGTTCTCTTCCGTCAGGTGTTTCGTTGATTTAGCTCTCATATCCCCCAACTTGTGTAAGAGAAGTTGGTAAAGGATGGTTTCTTACTGAGGTTAGTTTGTCGTATCGTATCTTGCACAAATCCAAGCCAAGCGATCACTTTCATTAACCCTCCATGCTGTGCTAAATAAGAATAAATAGCTATGTATTTTGCAATGTTTGGTGATGAAATAATGCGTTGTGTGCCCACATAGTAATTTTGAAATAAAAATAAAATTAAGTGTATTTAAAATTCAACCACCCCTGTTTCACACCAAAAGAAAGACGTTATCGTGTCCCGAAACACTTACATATAATATCATTATGTCTAAGGTTACGAAAAGTTGTTGAAACAACAATAATTAACAAATTGAATAGAATCAAAATCTGACACACTGAGCAGCTTCCAATTCTACTCACAAGTCCATGTTCCTACTTAAAGGCTCGCTCTGTTTGTTGTTGTTGTATGCAGCTATATGTTCCAGCAATGTCTTATTGTGTTTGCATGATTGGTAAATGTTCCCTCTTGCGCTTTTGAAAGCTTTTCACTCCCCCGTCGACTTTGTGACAGTTTTTATGAAAAATGCTTTTGGCTCCGACTAGTTCCGTGACAATTCGACGGTTGAAGTATTTAAGTAAGACATTAAGATAGCATTAACATGCCCCAACGGTTGAAAGCTAGCTTTGTTGTTGTTGCTGTTGTTGTTGTTCTCGCCACTCATTCCATTTCTTTTATCTGTGAGCTCTTAACAGCCAATGCCATTCTCATGAAGTAGTGGTACGTGTATTGGTATAGGTTCGGTTTGTGGGGGGGGGGGGGGTGTTCAATGATAATTGTAAAAGATGAAAAGGCAATACTAATTGTCTAATCCAAGATGTGTCAGCAGGGTGTGTCTCAAGCAATCTTATTCAAGAAGTGAGGTGATGTTGTGTGTTATTCTAAGCATTGTGGTGGCGGCCATTGAGGCGTGACCGAGAACTTGGTGATTTCTGTCGGTATTTTGAATGACTGTATGCTCAAACAATACATTAGGTGAAATTTGAGCTTTGTTGACGTTTTACATCGAGAAGAAAAGGACGGAGTGCGTCGGGAAGACTGTGTGAATGATTCACGCAATGTGTTGGCTAATTGATACCTTAGACAGCATCACGATCGGAAGTATTGGGATACCACAGTATTAGTATTACTTTCCTGCGTATTTGATTGCTCCTTTGTGATTTGCTATAATGTTTTCTTTTATATTCTCTGATGCTGAGAAGAGGAGCAAATGAAGAAGGAGGAGGAGGAGAAGGCTGTTTTTATATTTGCTCATTTTTTGTTTTTGATTTTCTGAATGTTTTTGTTTGTTTCTTTCTTTGTTGTTGTTGTTTTGGTGGGAACGGAATTGGGTCTAGACTATTGGAGACAGTTATGTCTTGTGTAAATCATTATGGTATGAAGTTCAACGTTTTATCCAAGTGTCCTCCTCTCATTCTCATCCTGCTGTGAGCCTACGTTCACACATAATAAACCTCTCTGAAGCTGGCGAAAGTGTTGAGAAAGCGGGGTTAAATAAAAAGCCTTCAGAGCAGTGAAGACTCGGCATTCCAGCCTTCATCGTGTGACTTACGCTGTGAGAGATAATGCAGTTAAACCACTTTGATTGTTACCCTTAATTCCCTCTCGAAAAGGAGTGTCTGAATCGTGGCGCATAACCCTCTTATCCCACTGCTGTCTCCTTGCTTCCGTCGGGGTCCTCTCCATATTTCTGGGGACGTCACGAGCTATTCTTGGGCTAAGACCGTTCTTAGCCTTAAGTCTTCTTATGGTCACTGAGATGAAGCCAGACAAAAGACTCTCTTGCTCTCTCCCTGTTGCCTGGCAAGGGGCGGTGTTGAAGGGAGAAGGGGGGGGGGGGGGGTATAACGGGGGCCTATCGACCGCCATCATCCTTGCGTCGCCTTGGCGGGGCAGAATTTGCAAAATATCCCACGGCGACACCGAGGTGACGACGAAAGAAGATTAACATCCGGTTAAGACCCGATATTTTTCCTCTCAGCCATCCCTTCTTTATCGTCAGTGTGTTATTTCTGGAAACAGACTCACTTAGCTCGAGCTTCGATAACGATGATGATTATACTGATGAAGCCATGTCAATATATTGTAGAGGAAATTGTAGTGTTGAAGTCTTCATTATTGACTTACTATCTTTACACACAAAAAATTTGAAGTCTTTCACTGTTACCAACGTATAGTGAATTTGGATTTCCTCACACCCTTCGTCATGGATCTTATCAGCGTCTTTTAATTCTTACCAATCTTTGCAGGCGCCCAAGATAATAAATAGATATTTATTGTTCCATCTTTTTCTGTTTTGGACGGATTCTTATTTATGTAAATTGATTGTAGATACGTACCATTTATCCAATCGCCTCCATTGAGGATACACACCCGTCTGAAGGGTTACATACACTGCCTAATTCACTGCCCGTCTGTCAATGCCATCGGACTTTGAACGCCGCACTTCGTACCACCTTTCATGCAGACGGACCCTATACTAGTCTATCACACCCTATTCCTCCCCGCTTCATTGAGACATTGATGGAAAATGAAGGTCTAGGAAGCCTTTGAAATAAATGGGCGAAGCCTCACAATCAAGGCCCAGGGGCACGGTGGTTGACCGAGCTGTCCTGCTGTGCACTGGGCCGTGATCGGATTGATCGCTGGGTTCGCAGGGAGGTATTTTATCTTATTACTTACTTAGACACCTATCCGCTGCCTTTTCGACCAACTCTTGGATACGCAGTTTGAGCCGGATTGAATAATATTATTACTTATCAACATCGCGTTTTTAAAACAAAATAATATAGTATTCGCCTCGGGCTTTGATGTGTCGATATCCTCCTGAAACACTCAGAAACAAACAATCAAACTATAAACATTATTTGCTTTGTGTTAATGATGATTATTTGAATATGACTGACTTTTTATTTGAAATGTTAAGCAATCTTTTTATATCTTTTGTTGAGGAAGATTTATAACATGATACTTGGCTTCAAGTGCGGAAATCTCTCTCTCTCTCTCTCTCTCTCTCTCTCTCTCTCTCTCTCTCTCTCTCTCTCTCTCTCTCTCTCTCTCTCTCTCTTTGTGGAGACCAGTTATATCATCCTCACTTTCAGTTCTAACTCACTATGAATCACTATGAAGTCTATCTCCTTTCACTACAAGCATCAGATTAACATTCCAGAAACCTTGGTCTTTTTCTGTTGGATTAGGTGAATGGTTGTGTGAACTATATCTGTGAATGTTACTTCTGCTTTTCTTGCTAATGATATAATTTAAACCTTTTTTTCACAACTAACTTAATACATTTTGCTGGTATATAATCTAATGGTTAATTTTTTGCAGGTTTTAAATTTTTTTAGTTTCATCTTTTTGGTGCCACTTAATTTCAGAGCGTAGCTTCACCTATTAAAGATATTATCAAGATAGTAAGTGTTTGCTCATGGTTATCAAGCATAGCAAAGACACTTATGACCGGCTTTGTTGGCGCAGTTGGTTGAGCGTCCGCCTCATAGCCGGTAGGTGGCGAGTTTGATTCACAAGCCGCAACATACCTAAGTCGTAAGAATTGTTTTTTTAGCAGCTGCCCTCCTGACAGTGCTAAGACTGATTGGCCCGGTGTCAGTATAATGTGGCAGGGTGAGATAATGGTGTGAGTTTTCTGTTTATCTCTGTGTGACATGTCCAGAGTGCTCCCCCGGCGATGTGAACTGAATTGTTTAGAAGCAGACGTTAAACCATAAAGTGTAAATGTTTAAAAAAAGACACTAATGACTTTTTTTTCCTACCTTGTAGACTATGCTGGAAGACAAGATCCGAGAGACCGACTGGGAAGTGACCCAGGATTCGATAGACGAGCAAGTGGCCCGGGAGTCCTATCTTCAGTGGTTGAGAGAACAGGAGAAGGCCTCTAGGCGAACGAAAGGAAATGTAAGTCATTATATATGATACCATGTGGACCCCAGTTATGTTTTGAAAATAGTTTTCCTTTCGCTTGTAGACCACAAACACACTTAAGTATTTGTGGTGCGCTGCATGCAAATTAGTAGATGCAGTAAGGGTTATAGTTTCATAAAATGAATTAAGGCCTGCACATTATGAATGGAAGATGTGCACTGGATATGGCTTTTATGGATCTCAATTAGTTAAAACTAGGGGGGATCAATCCGAGTGTGGGAGATTTGATTGTTGTAATAGAAAATGTTTTGTTTGTAGGAAAACTTTGTCAATACTTAGTAATGATCTTTCATTGATGTGAGTCTGCATTGTTTGTCATGGCTGAATCTTTTCCCCTTCATCATTTTTTCTATTGATTTTGTCCAGACGAGGTCAGCCAGTGCTACTTGCAGCTCCACCAGTGACGGAAACCAGTCAGGTGTGACAGAGGTTGCTGGACCAGTGAGATCACCGAGACAACTACGAAGTGGAAACAACAGTCCACAACAGCCGACTGTATCCGAGGAGCAATTTGTGCCTTTACCAGGTGGGTTACTGCCTCCACCACTCATTTTCTTTTGATCGAGTTTACAAAAATTCTTCAACCCTACGCAGATTTTGTTTTACTTATAAAAAAAGCTGAAGGTATTTCCCTTGGACTAACTATATATAACTAGTGAGATTCTCTGCTTTGTGTTGCTGGGTGTTACGAATAGACTTTTTGGACTTCTTTACAGATTGAAAAATAAGATTCCAATCTTTTTGACTCACACATATCCTGTGATTTTTGTTAATCACTACCCACGCTTCAACTACTAATACTGCATCTTTTATTAATTGACGGTGGCAAAAAATGAAGCCACACCAACCGAGCATTTCTAGACCACCTACAACAATGAAAATTGGTACAGTGGTGTATCTTCGAATAAAGATTGGAGTGGGAGTTTTATTTTTACAGAAAAAGGCCGAATTTTAGAATTAAAAGCTAAAATGCACAAATGCATTTCTAAAGACGTCGAAATGGCTAATGCGAACTACTTCCGTACCGAAGGATGGCGTTCAATAGATATTTTCAAGACACGGTTTCATTTTGCGCGGCAAACATGAATAATACAAAGCTAAAAATAGACGAACGAAAAAAAAACCCCAAAAAAACAAAAACAAACAGATGTCTCACCCGCAAATTCGCAGGGTTATCGACTAGTCAGTATAACTAGTACTAGTAATAGTGCCACCACAGCAGGGACACTAAAGTAAAAGACGCATTGTAGGGGCTTTTTTTTTTGTCATTAAAAGGGGGTGGGGTGCGGATATTCTACATTAATCCATCTAGATTCCCAAGGTGTCCGTGCATTTCAATTATGAAATTCTCATACATTTCTCTTTGCCTGAGTGATAGTTCATTAATTTTTCAATGGATTCATTTTAAAGTTGTTTCAATTTCACCATTTCCTTACATTTACTTTGCAGTGTGAAGCTAAAAGTATTTTTGTTTACTTCCTTAACTTTCAAACTATTGAAACTAGAGACTGATATCGGCGACAAATGAGCACTTTACTGATGGTAGCTGACAAGCTGCTTACAGCCTTTATCAGTTGATAATGGCCTTAATTGTTTTAATTACAGTAGTGCTGGATTGTGTTCGATTTTTTTTTTCCCCATATCTCTCAAGAAGCTAATTGTCTCAACCAACTTTCATCTCCATTTTTACTGATTCTATTCATTCATTCTTGTGTAAGGGAGGTTTGTTTGTAGCTGCTTGTTACATTTCTCAGGTACAGTTAGCTGGGGGTGAGTCATAAAGTGTATAGAAATTTTGTAATCATGAGCTATGAGGATGATTCACCATGTGATTAACAAATGTTTTAATTTGTTACCTATTTTTCAGGCTCTTCCAAATCCCCATGTCATAGCCCCAAACAAATATCTACCCCCATGACGACAGATGGAGACAACAGACAAGCTGTAAGCGGGGCTAGTGCCAGTTTCAACGAGACTGCCTCCCTCTATACCGATCTGCCACCCACCCTTTATGGTGAGTTTCTCTAGTAGTGCGAGCCCCCGCCTATCATTATGGGAACTCTGTAATTTCTGTGGAATTTGGGTCATCACTTCTGCCTTATAACTGTGTATGCAAATTTATCCTTTGGATTTAGAATTTTTACCACTGGAGAAAACAAGTTTATTAATAGTTTCCCTCTGTTTTAACCCAATGTAAGATTTAATGCTTCGGCTCAAAGGAAGGGAAATGACTATCTGGATGCGGACTTTTGCACTTGTCTATTTTCCGAGTATGTAAAAGAATGAAATAAAGATTTCTATGAAAAGAAAAATGATTGAACTTTGACTTATTATGTAAGGTGTAATTATTTATGGATGGTACTGATGTTAGATAGATGTTTGGCATGTAACAGTGCCTCCATTCACTTGACTGAGATGAAACAACATTGACATCGTTTGCAGTATTTCTCAACAGCAATGCTCAACTCAATTTTTTTTTTATTTTTTTCTTCACCTTCAACTGATTGATTCTGATAAGAGCTGATTTCACAATGAATTTGAATAGTGCAGCTAAAAATATTTATTATCTCATGTCATAAAAACTTTTCAAAAAATGGTATCATTATAGTTAGAATAAAAACTTTAGGTAGATAGCTACTTTCTGTGTTTTTACTCTACCATTGCAAAAATTGTTTTTTGTGCTTTTTTATTTCAATAAAATTTCAAAACTACAGGAGCTTGTCAGGCGATGTTGGGCAATCTGAACTTGCAAGGAAGGAATTTCAGAATTAATTTGAGCACCATATGGTAGTCAAAACATAACAGCATATATAGAAGGAAGACGTTTAAGAATGAAACAAAGCACATGCTATGCGATCTGTCTTGCTAATTAATTCTCATTTCTATTTTAAAAAGACTAGGGTCACACTTTAGTATTGTTAAGAGTTAGAGGTTAGGGTAAGGAAATAAGGCAACGTTAGTATTGTAATCCCACTAGTATGTACATTGACGTTGTCTGCATAGAATAGAAAATACAAATCTACATAGACTGTTTTGAAAAAAAAATTTTGTTTGTGACAGAAACATGCCTCAAATGCCTGGCTGCAGTGTGTGTTAGCAAGTTGTAACAGGTAGACACGATTGACAACTCACAGTGCGTTAGCTGGTAGTCAAACAATTAACCAATGGATTTGTTCAAGAAATGGAATCATACACAAGCCTCTTAATGCAGCCACATAGTAGGAAATGAGGGTGGATGTTTGAGATTATAACTCAGAGAGATGTAATGCCATATATCTTTGAGCAATGGTAATAAAGAAGTTGAAGTATATATTTGCCTATTGGTTATCACACACCCCTCTTTGGAGTTTTCCTTTGTAGCAAAGGGTCCAGTTTATGGTTGCTTTTTAAATGGTATGATTGCCCTTGATTGTTTAGAAATCATCTAAACATTATGGTTTAAAGCCTGCTATTACACAGTTTAGGTCACATTGCCGGTGCAGAGTTCTGGGCATGTCAACCTGCTGCCACACAGAGATAAACGAAGAACTCACACGAATATCTCACCCAGTCACATTACACTGACACAGTGCCAACCAGTCTTAACACCGCTCCCATAATGCCGAACATCTGGCAGGCAGATGCTAAAAAACAATATTTACGACTTAGGTATGTCGTAGTGTGGGAATCGAACCGGCTACCTACCAGTTACGAGGCAGACGCTCAACCAAGTGTGCCAACGAAGCGGGTACTGATTGTTTACTTCTACTGATGCGATTCTCTCTGATTGCCTACTTCTATCGATGCGATTCCCTCTGCCTATTTCTATCGATGCGATTCCCTCTGACTGCCTATTTCTATCGATGCGATTCCCTCTGATTGCCTATTTCTAAGTATGCAATTCCCTTTGATTGCCTACTTCTATTGATGCGATTCTCTCTGCCTACTTCTATTGATGATACTCACCTCGACTGTTTATGTCTATCCCCAGGGCTGTCAGACTGGGGAGAGGAGGACATCCTAGCCCAGGTGATAGCCCAGTCGCAGCAAGAGTACCTGGACAGTCTACGGCAAAAGGCCTGCAACTCTGGCCACTCGTCCCTCGGTCAGTCCTCGTCCACCACCCGGTGCCCGTCCAGCGAAGGGGCAGGGTTCAGCGGAGCCTCCACCTCCACCTCCGTATGTCCCAGACCCTTTGAAGACAACACTCCGGCCAGTTAACGATACTCCACCCTAAGGCGTTTACTATTAGTCATGAGAATCAGGTGATATTGGAGAGTTCCGTTCTGCCATACATGTTGCAAAGGTCAGACTAATAATAAAATGACCTTGAGAGGGGTTGTAGAGGTTTTGGCTGCAAGGCTGAACACCTGTGTGTGTAATTTTTTTTCGTTTTCCGTTTTATTGTTCATTTCATCAATGCAATGCAACCATTTACACATGACCTTCTTTTTGAGTTTGTTGATAATGACAAAGTAGCCAGGAAGGAAGCTACTGAATTGTTTCTACACTAAAAGTGTGCTAGGCTGACAGGGCTGTGATTGTGATGAAGACTACGGCTGCTACAGGTATACATGTCATGATTTTATAATGGATTACAGAGTCCTCTCTCATTTCCATTTGGTCTGAGGGAGAACACCAGCACAAGGACTACACATTTCCCCAAGGCCGCATGTGGAATTGATGAGTTGGCCATTCCTGAATTACGAACTGGGTAGTGAGTGTGACCTTTTTTGTCCCCTGTGAATATGCTGACTACTCAGCTACCAACACCACCATACATTTCATTATGGAATCGTTCACAAGTTTGCATTTTGAATTGAGCTGCAGGAGTCATCATCTTCTCAACATCTGAAACCAAAGTTTTTTTGTTTTGTTTTTCTGTCCCCATCATCTCTTCTTTCTTTCAATAAAATATCAGTTTTAACTTGCCCAATGACCCAGTTATATGATGTTTTTTTTTTTTTTATTTGTGTCCAATTCAAAAGGAATGTTACAGATTGCAGGTTTTTATTTTCAATTTTATCCGTCTTTTTAGGGGTTATTTTTCCCTTTATGATATTTCTCTTTTTCCTGGATGTGTAGCATAACCCAATCTCCTCCCATTTTGTTTCTTTTTTTTTTTTATTACTTCTTTTTCTTCTTCTCCCAACAAATAACAATAACATTGTTAACATAATGCTAGGAAGACTGATCATAATTTGTGTTTTTTTTCTTGGTCACAAGGTTGTGGGCTGTGAAAATTTCTAGAAAATACTTTTGGATGCATCATAAATGTTTGTATGTTTCCCCCACGCACAAATGCATCTTTCTTCTCTTCAACCTCTACACACCTAAGGTTTACCACTGAGTGGAGTGAGATTTCATTTGGATGCATCTGTTAGTGTCTGTTACACAGAACTAACGCCAAAGATAGGCTGCCCTGCATCATCTTATGCTGCCCATACTGATTCTACTTCTTCTTGTGGCTTCTCCTTAAAACTTTGATCAAAGTCTCTCACCTTTCCTGACCTTTATTATGTTGAAGGTTGCTCTCATTAATCAAACCAAACCTTACTGTGGACTCTGACGTTTTGTAACCTTGTGTTCTGTCTATGAAGATGATCTCCCCTGCTAATGATGCGAATCAGTTTGGTATCAGGCAACAACTGTTAGTTTAGGTGTTTTGGTTGTAAAGGTTGAGCCAGTCCAAGGCACAATCTCTCTCTCTCTCTCTCTCTCTCTCTCTCTCTCTCTCTCTCTCTCTCTCTCTCTCTCTCTCTCTCTCTC
>JAUEKY010056865.1:0-11141 GCA_031833965.1 Scyllaea pelagica
ATATATATATATATATATTAATATATATATATATATATATATATATATATATATATATATATATATATTGCAAATCAATCTTCAGGTTTGTAGCTAAAGTGCTAGCAAGGATTTGAAAATGGCGAGATCTAAATTCTACTTATTCTTAAATCTGTTTGAAACGTCATTATAATCATTATAGAAATCAGAAGATGGCATGATTAAGTACTTAATCAAGAAATAAAATCATAATTTAGATTCGCTTAATCCTTTTTTCTATTTCTTTTCATTTATCTTTTTTTTTAATGTAGCTTTTTATTTCCCTGCCTATTCTTATCATTTTTCTCAGCATCTCTCTGAAAGATTTCTTCTTGAGCTTGGCAGACACAATTATGTGACCCCAACATCTTATCTGGAATTAATCAATACATTTAAAGCCTTATTGACCACAAAAAGAGAGTGAGTTCCATTTCATGCCTGGATGATAATCTGTGCTCATCTTTAATCCTTTTATGTTTTGAAGTATATCAAATACTTAATTACAAATTGAAAGCTTTGAAAAGATGAAAAAATGAAATGATGGTAATTGCATTGAAAAGAACTTATGTTTGCTTAGTTTGATGTGAAAAAAATGTTGGTAACATTGGCCAAATTGTATGCTATTAATGAAAAATACCAAATTTATGAATGCCTGTATTTCATTCGTGGCCATTGTTCTTGCATTTTGTAAGCAAAATCTTTTTTTTTGTTGTTTGAGGTTATACTAAAAAACTAATACATTAGCGATATCAATATTTCCAAATGTTTATTGCTCTTTACTATCCCTGTCGCTCTGACTCTTGAGTTGATTTTGTATGTGTTAGTCTACAAGAGCCATTCTGATAAAGTCATATTGAAGTGAAGTAAATGAATAACAACACCAAAGCAAATGTGCAGGAGAATATTTAGTCATTTTATTAGATTGACATTCTCTCTTTGATTTTTCATTCAAATAGTCTATAAAAGAAGACAGCAAAACAGGGAATGTGTGACAAAGACCAGATTTAAAGTCTGCTCTAGACCATAAACAAAGTTCAGTTCATCAAGGAGTTAATTTGAATGTCTAAGACCATTTGCTCTCTATCGGTCCATATGGATGCGTAAAGGGCGTTATCCTTTAATAAAACTGAATTCTTCAATCATATAGACAGGTGATGACCCAAAAAATGCGGTATGTAGTTGGACTTGAAAAACTGGCTATGGCTGCCGGTTCTGTCAGTCTCATGCAGCAGGAGTTGACTGATCTGCAACCCCAATTGGTTGTTGCCTCCAAGGAAGTCACTGAGATAATGGTTATCATTGAAGAGGAGTCAAAAGAGGTAGCAGAAGTTGAAAAGGTATGATTGATAAAATCTATCTTTCACTTAAGTCTCATTTTCATCTCAAGTTTTGCCAATTAGAGTTGGGGGGGTTTTTTTGTATAAAATTAGTCTTTTGACTTAGAGTTGCTTTTTTTTTTATATCACATTAGTCATTCTATTCAAAAGAATAAGGAAAGTTAGGAGTGTTGCAGAAAAGCAAAACAAATCATGCTGGTGATGTCCTTGAACTATAACTTTGTAATCCTCAAAACTGAAGGGTAGATAACTTTCATAAACAAAATTGACAATGGCAAGGAATAAAAACAGTTAAGATACTTATTCTTGACAGTCATCTCTCTTGACAAGAGAAGTTCAAAATCTCCCCCTTTCTTGAAGTTTATTGTAGTATAATATGAAAATGAAGGAATGAGTAATACATATAAATGTCAAAATAAAAATTGGGCGGAGGAAAGCTTATCAAGCTATAGCAAGAGGAGACAATCTCAGCTTTTTCCCAGGTATAAAAACTAGTCTTACTCATATACGTCACATTAGAAAAATTTGCTTGCCTCATTTTCGATCTTTACTGCATAGAAAAATGGATGCAACCTGTACAATTCAGATGCCATTACTCAACCGAACTCATTCAGTGGTTCCCTATCAAAATGTGTCTTAGGTTGATAGTGGACATGTTGATGTTTAAGGATGAAGGATGTATTTGATATTAGTCGATTAATTGAAATAATTTAAGAGACATCATCAGTGTTTAGTTTGGAACAGCCATAACAGAAGTATTTTTTTATTTAGAAAACTAAAACAACAAGTGGTTTAGTACACATTCAATATGCAAAGAGTATAAACTAAGAAGTGTATCAGATCATATAATATGTGTTTACATAGTCTAACAATGTGGTTGTTGCATGATGTAGTAGCAGTAGCAGCAGCAGCAGCAACAACATTAGCAGTAGCAGTAATAGTGGTATTGATAATCGTTGTTGTTGTTGGTGTTGTTGTGGTGGTGGTGGTAGTGATGGTGATGGCAGTAATAGTAGTATAGTGGTGGTGATGGTGGTGGTAGTAGTAGTAGTAGTAGTAGTCGTCGTAGTAGTAGTAGTAGTAGTAGTAGCAGCAGCAGCAGCAATAGTGGTAGTGGTAGCAGTTGTTGTAGTTGTGGTGTTGGTAACATGAATATTATAAAAACAGTGAGGCAATGATTGTCGACCCATTGTTGATTTGAATGAGTAGGGTACAAGCAATAGAAAATATTTGTGATGGTAGTGACAATGATTATGTTGTTGATGGTTAAAAGTTAGTTGGAATTTGGTGTGTTTTATCTTATTTCAATACATGCCCTCTATATGATCTTTTGTGTAAGTGTATGTGTGTTTGTGTGTGTGTGTGTGTGTGTGTGTGTGCGCATGTGTGTGTTTGTGAAGCCAGGGGAAATATCTGTAATGCAGCATCAATGATTTTATTGAATACTCACTGTGTGGGTCCAAAGACCTTAATGCAGAGAGCAAATTAAATATCTACAACTGGATCTGCTTAATAGTAATAGAGACCACATGCACAATTTTGTGGTTCAGTGAGTAGATCTCTTTATTTTATCTATTGACTTTCTTTCAATTTTTCCTATTTCTCCTCTCAAGTTATTTTTCTAGCTAATGATTATCATAGTTTTTAACCTGTGTGTATTCACACTTGATGCAGAAACTTTTACTTCTAGTATACTAGAATATAATTTTGAATTGAAAAATAAGTCGGCCTATTAGAAAGTTGGAACAAAAATATGGACAACCACGTCGATTAGTGATGATGTTGATGATAATTATGATTCTGGGTTCTGCTTCCCCATCTAGTCAACCAAATTTCTTTGGCCCTCAATCACCTTGACAGTTAGCTAAATTTGTTTTCATTCGCCAGATGGTGTGACGCCACCGCCTTGAGGTGTGGGCTTCCTATAGTGTAGGCTACGCTCTGATCCTGTTATGTAATTTCGAAGCTGATTCATTTATGTCATGTATTGTAATGAGAGTTGCTGTGTTCGTCTTGTTCATTTGTGTCAATAACAATTTGTCTAGGACAAGGCAAAGTGTTAGATGGTAGTGATTATGATAGTGAGGATGTTGCAGCTAGTATCCTTATTTTAGCTGTTATTGTTAGTTCTGTCCTAAAACAATGAAGACATTCATCCTAGCATAGCATTAAACTTAAATATTCATTTGTGTGGTGGCCTGGGAATAGGAAGGAATTTTCTCGTGTTCAACTTCCTTAATTCTTTATTGGATTAGAATCAAAATCTCTCAATGAAGAAGAATGCTCTTTAAAGTATTTCTTCAGCTCTTTTAGTTTGTTTCTTATGAGCTTTTAAATTAGACACGTCACAGAGTAATGTAATTAAGATGTCGCCATTTATAGATTTTGACTAGATATCACATATCATCCATTTCATAATATTTCCCAGTTATTTTCTAATTTGAACCTTTCTGGGCTGAAAATTGAAGGATTTTAGTTTATAAAACTGGTTTTGGCTGAAAATTGACCTCTTACCACATCAACTGATCAGAAGCCTTTTCACAGCTTTTATCCTTGCGAAAAATTTAGCAGTGTTCCCAGACCAATATATATTTGTATTATCAATATTTTGTAGCTGCTTGTGACGCTGTGCTTGCCTTTTTTCATTGGTTTTATAGCTTCTATACAGAATTTTTGTTGTTGTCATTTGTCTGAATATCATTTCTGTTGCCATTATTATCATTGATGTTTCATGATGATGAGGATGTTGATGGTAAAGACAGTGACTTTGAGACAAGTGCCAATGTTTTTTAAGAGTGCATTAATACAGTTGGTGTTTTCTATCTACATGACAATTCAGGATCTTTGTCTTTTGTTCACATTTTTCAGCATAGTAATATCTATGATAGTTTTTTAACTGGTTTTTATTCAAATTAAAATGGTGCTGAGAACATGCTGATATGTCAAAAAATCTGAATCATTCTAAAAGAAACTGAGAGCCGGCACTGGCTGTGAGGGCAATGCCAATGTTCTAGGTATAAGAATGATCTGAACAATTAATTAAACTCTTGAAAATGAAATGCTTTGGTGGATATTTCTTTCCGCTTTAATTGATTTATATGCGGTTGAGGTCCTTATCATTGGGGAAAGGGGTTGATGGGGAAGTGTAAGGGAGGAGAAGGAGGGGGGTGTTGATGGGAAGGCATACTGTCATGAAATAGACTTGATTTCAACCCTCTGCAAAATGCTGGGACTAACCTATTTCACCCTGGTTTTCTCTTTAAATGTGAACAAACCATACACAGAGAAGTGTTCACAATCGGATTTGTCCAAACCTTTCACAGTCATTATTCAGTAACAAAATAGGTCGCCCCCTGTAAAAACCCAAGTTCTGAATAACTACTATTGCATTTAGGTATGTTGAAGAGTAGAAGTTTTATGGAGTGCTCCATGATACTGATATACTTCATAATCAGGTGATAAATAACATTAGCATTTTATTTGAAAAGAATGAAAACAACAATTGTACAGTAACCTAAATGAAAGATAGCCATATGCTTTGCATTTCTTTCTGCTTCATCTTCAAAATGCTTGGATATATTTCTATACTTTTGAAATGAAAGCTCCTGACAACCAGTATCTTTGAAGTTTAAATGATGGTTTATTGGAATCAAGGTGAATTTTAAAAAAACCTTCTGATGATTATCAAAATGTTTTCTTGTATTCTTTATGTTTGTATTCTTAGTCTGTATGAACATTTACCGACTTTTCTTTTTTTGTTGTTGTTGCTTGTTTGCTTTTGTGACTTATTTCTGTTAGTTAGCTTGCTCTTGGTCCCTCAAGAGTGCAAGAGAATGTTCAAGTATTTGCATTGTCATCATCTTCATTTTGAAATGTCTGTATCTCTGTTTAAAGGTGGTCAAAGCTGAAGAGGCCATAGCAAACCAGCAAGCATCAGCAGCCAAAGCAATCAAAGACGATTGTGATGCCAATCTGGCTGAAGCACTGCCAGCTCTTGAAGCAGCTTTGTCAGCTCTCAACACCCTTACACAAAATGTAATGAATTAATCAGCAGTTCTGTAGATTATTTGCTCTTGTTTCGAGAGGATTTCATCTAACATGTGAGGTGGTTGTGTGTTGCTAATTTTCCAAATGACAAAAGTCAGAAAAATAACAAATTATGCATCATCACTGCAAAGCTCAACATCTCACTGTTATTTGAATTACTCATATTGTGATGTAATTGGCATGCCTCTTGGTTTAGTTACCATCAATGAATGTTTAAGCTTTTATCAATATCACACTGTTATAATTGATTGAGCCACATTTAACTACAACTCCTCATCATTACTTAAGATTCTTTTCCAGATTTAATAGGAAAAAAAGTCCCATCTGGTGTTGTATTTGTTATTTTAGAGGCTTCCTAGTACTCAACTCCAGTTTCTGTTGCTTGATATGAACAATGGCTTTAAGGTGCACTCTACTCAGCTATGATCAGTACTCATACTTGCAAATGCGTTCCGTTTGTGTTTGTTGGCATCACTTTAAGTTTTATCAAGGTTGGAGCTTATTTACTTGTCTCTTTTATATGAGAGAGAGAAAGAGAGGAAGGGAGGGAGAAAGAGAGAGAGAAAGGGAGGGGATGAAAAGAGAAAGTTGACTTTATAAGTATTGAACTGTTTAAAACTTGGCTTCCTGGCATCCTTTTCAAAATGGAAGAAAAAAGTACCTCTCATACACCTCCGGACAAGTGCAGGAGTGTTCAAACAACTGAAATTTTGGCTTTGGATAAAAGACAAAAAGTAACCCTTATTATCATCATTCTACCTTCATCCAATGATAAATGGAAAATAGGTTTAAGATAAAAGAAGAAAATTATAATTTGAGAGGGAGATAATGGTCTTTGAGTTTGCTTAAGAGTTTGGTGTCTTATAGTGGTGATACTTATGTCCCTTTATTTCTACTCCTATCCTTTGAACATCAGGATTTACATATTTTCTTTAGCTCTTTTTCAGTAAAGTAGATAGTTCTTCCTCCTCAGGCGAAAAACATCCTCCTCCTCTTCACCCCCACCCTTTCAGATCCCATTTTACTAAATAAAAACATACAAGAGACAATAAGTAGTTTGGCGGATATTTGTGTGACTGTTTTTTAACCATTGTCCTTAACGACTATTTATAATGACCATGCTATTCTTTTCTCTAATAGGATATAACTCTGGTAAAAACAATGAAGAGTCCCCCTTATCTGGTAAAACTAGTGCTAGAGGCAGTCTGTGTTCTAAGGGGTATTAAACCCGAGCGTGTCAATGCTACAGATGGTTCTGGCAAAAAGGTTGAGGACTACTGGGGACCATCCAAGAAAATGCTTGGTGATATGAAGTTTTTGGAACAGTTGAAAGAGTTTGATAAGGTGATGATGTGTCATTTGAATTATATCATAATTGATAACATTTTTTTTACCCCTGCACTTAAAACGGCAAATGTCTGGCACTTTTCCCATGTACAAGTTTTCTCAAATGACAATATGTGGCTATCATTGACATAATGTGAATGGCCAGAATAGTTTTAGTCAATAACCAATTTCAATAGAATTTGATATTTTGTTGGTTGATTAAATTAATTTAACATTGAAATCTGCTGTAGCTTTTTAAAGAAATAAGCACAAAAAACATGAATTTGTATGAGAAATTTGATTAGTTTCACTAAATAATTTGTCCGTCATTGATTGATGTAGAATTCTAGATGTGGGTTATCAAAATTTGCAAGTTGTGTCAGGGAGCCACGGTGGCTCAGTGGTCATAGCTCTGGGCGCTGAAACGAAGTGGCGCGGGTTTCGAGTCCGACTTGGGATGAAAAAAATCACCTACTGATTTTTATCGCTAAAACCCCGAGAAAAACCCTGCATGCCACTCCCCTGGACCTACAACATCGGTAGGTGGGATCTAGAATCTCGTTCTATCGGAGAGGGACGATAAACCCGGAGGTCCTGTATGCATGTTGCACACGTTAAAGAACCCTTGGCAGTTGGAAATAAAAAAGAGTAGGCTGCAAGGCCGCTGCCCGGTCAAAATTGAAATCCTACCACTACCACCAAAAGGTCACAGTGGGCTGATCACCTGCTTGGCTTAACAGCATGATCCAGACAAATTCCGTCTCAACAAGAGTTGGCCCTACACTGTAATGGTAAAAGGGTACTTGATAATGAAATGAAATGCAAGTTGTGTCAGATATTTCAAATCTTCTAGATTTAAACTGAAACATGTTATCCCTGCCTACAATGGCTAAGCAGTGTAAGTCTATAGATAAGGCTGCAAGTCCAATCTCAGGCTACACCAAAATTTGTTTGACCTCCCTAGATGCACACCTCAATGTGTATTTTCTTGAGTCATTCAAAAGTGGGCACTGAGGGCTAGCCACCTGCTTGTCTTAATCTCTTGGCCCAGAATTTTTCCAGATTTTTGTTTGATATCTGATTGTGCTTATACTTTTGACGCATTCTGGTGTCAAACATTATGTCAGGTCCCTACACTGCTATTTAGTGGTACTATAGGGATCTGATAACAAAGAAAAGAACAAAACATTGTAATCCACATCAGAAAAGTTTGTCTCACTCTCCAAACCCATGTTTTTTTTTAGTTTTAAGAATGATATAATCTTGTCTTTGCATTGAATTCCTCTCCTATTTTCAATTCTTCTATTTGATTTATATTCATATTGCAGGACAACATACCTAAGCCTGTAATGGCTCAAATTCGCAAAGTATACATCCCAAACCCCGACTTTGACCCAGATAAGATCAAAGTGGCATCAACTGCTTGTGAAGGACTTTGTAAATGGGTCCGCGCCATGGACAAGTACGACGTGTAAGTTGACTTATATTGGTGAAGTGAATCCAAATTACTTGAGACATATTTTATCCCATGCATCTCTTTGTAACGTGACTTTAAATCACATCAGCAGTAATAGTGCGAACTCAAAGGCTGCTTCAGGGTTATCATTGCTGGCCATATAAGACAAGAGATGCTTATCTTTTGCCATCAGTACATAGTGTTATGTTGATGTATACAATTACCATGCTTGACAAATCAATCATGCCCTAAGGTACAGACAAAAGATTTACCTTCTCATGGCAATGCTTATAAGGTTGTATGATTGATGAGGATTTCATCCAGATGCAAGGAAAGATGGAAAAACAGGAAAAGGGGAGGGAACCGGTTTTTTTCATTGTTGATAAAATGGAAACTGTTAGTATGAGAAATTTTTAAAAGTAATAAAACAAGATTCTTAGAAAAATTGGTCTAGAGTTGACAACCACAGTAATCTTTAACAAACATTTTGCTTTGTCAATGCTATTTGAGAGTATGCACATTCATATGCATGTGTTTGCGAGTGTGTGTGTGTGTGTGTGTGTGTGTATGTGTGTGTTTGTGTATGTGTATGTGTGTGTGTGTAACTTTATGTGAAAAAAAAATTTGTTGTGAGATATAAACAAGCACTTATGTGACAAGTGACTCATTTGTATTCCTTTCACATCTATCCCTGAAATGAGCTATTTGATTATGCCTTTTTTAAAAAAGAGGGAAAGCCTCATTGTTGGAAAATTCATCTTTCTGCTATTCACCAACTGTTATCATAACAGAGTAGCAAAAGTAGTGGCACCAAAACAGGCAGCCTTGAAAATTGCTGAAGGAGATCTGAATAAAGCCATGAGTTCACTTGAGAAAAAGAGGGCTATTCTGAGAGGTGTTCAAGAAAAATTGCAGGTATTTCAATGAAGGCAATAAAGAAAACATGATGATTTTGTCTTTATTTCTATTACTCTTATAATATCAGGAAAAGTTTTTAATTCTTTTTCTATGAAAACATGGAATCTGTTTTTATGTTATTTTCTTTGTCGTTCTAATGATAATCTGAGAATGCTTTGAATTACATATCCCCTTTTCCACAATTTTTAGCTCTTGCCAATTGGTCATAGAATTTCCTTTTCCTCTATAGAAAAAGAAAAGCTGATACTTCATGACAGGTGCCTTAAACAATATCTAGCAGCCATAATTGCTAGAGGGTTGAATATGACAAACTTTGTTTGGATAATAACACAAGAGTTTTTCTGGAGATACAATAGAGGGCAACAACGTGAGAACCCATCTAGGCAAGGCTTCAAGAAACCTCAGCACGGAAATAGTGAAAAAAGAAACCAACAAAAGTTATGGCAGCAATAACTTCACAACCGAATGCCATGAACTAAAAAGAGTTACAAAACTTTAGATACTTCAGATCCCTCACTTTAAATGAGGGACTTTATCCTGAAATTTTCTCATGGATGGCTTAGATCAGAGCTCCAATATATGTGGAGAAACTTTAAATTTGAGTATCATTTTGTGTAGATAAGGAACTTTCTGTACCCCAAAGAATTATGAAAGCTGAAGGCATACACTCATAGAATCAAAGTGCCTTAACCAGGTGCTTAATGAACTTTTTGAAATCTCAAATAAGTATCACATAACCAATGAGGATTTCAAAAGCTTCATTCAATATGCCAGTGGGCCATATGCAATCCTTTCATGCAGACCAAACAACAGAAGCTAAAATGGGAAGGATTTATCAATTTCTTTATAGCCTAGCCACAACTTTTCTGCAAGGAATGAAGATAAGGCGGAATAGAAAAATAGAAGGACATGGAAGTGGAAGTGACACCCTGAGAAGAGAGGAGAGGAGAGAATGAAGAGGATTCATTACCACCACCTGTAAATGCCTGGACAGATATAACTCTATCTATTTGAGCTGCAAGGCCAAGATCAGCTCATAGATATTGATCTAATCTCAGTCCTGTTATTTCCTTGGTAAAAGTTTCAAAATCATCTTTTATAAAACATCCTTGTCTTCATTCTTTTTTTTTATAGAAATTGCAAGACACTTTAGAAAACAACAAACAGAAGAAACAAGATTTGGAGAATCAAGTGGACCTTTGTGAGAAGAAACTGGAGAGGGCATCACAGCTTATTGGTGGACTTGGGGGAGAGAAAGACAGGTTGGTAATTCAAACTTTGCTCATTGTTTTGTAAAATAAACATTTTTAATACCATTGCAAAATCTTTAAATTCATTAAAATAAAAGATAAGTTCTGGTAAAACCATTCACGATTGTTTGAGAATATCTGCTTTTATCCAATCTTTCATTCATTCGTTTGACATCCTGGTTGTCCATCCTACAAGAGAAGAGAAGCTCTTGTGGGGAAATTTGTGGTCCCATTTTCAGCAATGACGTAGTATAAAACTGATTGTAGTCTACCATCCAAACTTGCCAAGCCTTTGCATGGTGCTAAAAATTGGGTCTTTTAGTAAAGGAGTGACACCATGTTAATCAATAACACCACATTGATTAATGTATGTATGCAAAGGAGCATATCTCATAACGCATCTACCCATCTGGCGACATTGGTTCTTGACCTTTACGTCATAAGGAGACTTAACCTTAGAATAAGAACTTTTATCTGATGACAATCATTCTTGACTAATTGTCACATATCTCACATAGGGAGATGTAGCCTTAGAATAAGAATTATTATGGTTACCGTGAGCAATAGTTTTGGAGCATCATTATCACTAAATCTTTCAGGTTTGGGTTGTTTATCAAAATTTAGTTTCAACATACAAAGATAATACGTCATTTCATTTCATTATCAAGTACCCTTTTACCATTACAGTGTAGGGCCGACTCTCAAGGAGAAAGAATTTCTCTGGATCATGCTATTAAGCCAAGCAGGTGATCAGCCCACTGTGACCTTTTGGTGGTAGTGGTAGGATTT
>JAUEKY010056976.1:0-11138 GCA_031833965.1 Scyllaea pelagica
CACACACACACACACACACACACACACACACACACACACACACACACACAATGCCTTTCAAACTTTTAGTGCATTTATTACATTGACCTCTTTCGATTTCAGATTGTGATTTATTTAATACTCCTGATCTCAAACAAATGATTCTAGGGACCCTTAAACTAGTTTAAAAAAAAACAACCATGACAGACAAATTTCAAATGTTAATTATTTCTTATTCTCAACATCCAAAGATACTTTGATCTATACCATGTCTTCAATTTGGAAAGCTTCTTTCATTATTTCCCTTTCTTATCAATATTACAATGAAGTTATTCAGCAAATATTGTCAACTGTCAACTCTTTATCAACTGAAAAAACATAACCATCTTAATTCTTCATCTGCACACACACACACACACATACACACACACACAAAAGGGGAAAAAATGAAAATCAAAGAAATCAAAGGAACTAGCATCAGTAGATATGTAGAGAAAAAGCAAGTATTCAAAAGCAATATTGCACAACCCAGCGACAAATAAATAGCAATCAATAGGCCACACCACCAAGATGAGAATAATGATAATGGCATAGAATGAATAAAGAGGATAGTACTACAAAGAAACAAGATGATCTTACGGAGGAGGTGGAGGGACCTGAGAGGGGGTCATTAACTGACCAGGCCCGACGTGGGCTATATGACTGAAGGTTAAGGGCCCACTTATTTCACGGTTTCTGCGGTCAGAACTGTTGGTTGGGAGCATATATAAGACATACCATGGTAACTACAAAGTCAATGACAGCCAAATAGAAAACAAAAATGCTCAGAGCTCAATGAATGTCACATAGCGGCATTCAATGCATCATGCACATAAAATGCAAAATAGAAAGCTGTGGAATAAATGCTATTTAACAAGTGCTCTGGTCTACATTTTGTTTCACTTTTATCCTTTCTTCTCAATATATACATGGGCTAAATATGATCTGTAAAATTTTTGGATCTATGAAAAAGTGGAAGCAGACAGGCATGAAACAAATAACTCTCATGCTGTCAATGAAAAAAAGTGAAAAAAATTAAAATATAAAAAAAGTGCATCATAAAGTAGGCAAAAATGAGATTGCATTTATAATCAATGCTCCCTGGACCATAAGCAATTTTTCAATGCTTTCGAATTGTGCTTTGGATTTAAAAAAAAAAGTTACCGTATTAATTTGTTACACTTCTTCCTTCAGAATAAGCATTGATTTAAGAAATGGAAGTTTTAGCGTTTCCAACAGTCAAATGGCATGAAAAAAATCAAAACTTTTTTGAACTCTTAGAATAAAATTGTCTATTTTATTATAGTAAGTCTTACTTTTTTTACATTTTCTTTCAAGAAATAAGAAATGTTGATTAAATAAGTTCCCGAGAGTCAAAGGTTCAGCAGGTCAGCAACTCAAATTACATCAAATGTAGACATGTAAAATTCAAAGTGGACTTGTGATCATAAGTTTTGAACACACTCATGCAAAGATGCTATTATCAACTATCAGTAGGTAATGATGCAGCTTAAATAAAATACTGCCACTATTCATTCCATTCAAAGACATTATAAGTTTCATAACACAATCAATCATTCTCCTTTTACAGTTCGGCTAAAATGCATGAGATCACAATCAAAAGAAAAATGTATGAAAGCAACTTACAGGTTGAAAATAACGGAACTGAAAACATAAGGATAAAAATGAAGGACATAGAGATGAGAAAATATGATCAAGGAGGTACAGGAGCAGCCTATAGAAAAAGGAATAGCGAAAAGCTAGGAGGTACAACCAGTCAAAAAGGGTGGAACTTCGGGGGTCATTCTCTTTTATCTTAACAACAGATACCTATAAATACTAAAAACACAGCATATTAAGATATTTTATTTTTCACAGCTAGCAGAAACTGGTGGAGTTGGGACAGGGACGTTTCATTGAAGAGTAGTGGGATGGAATTATCTGGCTGGCCTGATAAAATACACAACTGACAATTCAGAGCAGGAGGGGGTGAAATACAATCCAATTTTGGGAAAATACAAAATGCTACTTACGCTTTGCTGGACCGGTCATCTTGATTGCTCTTGATGGAAAATCTCCGTTTGTTTCTGCTGTTCTTCTGCTTGAAAATCTCCATCACAGACAGCTTGTCCTCTTCTGAAAATAAAAAGGTAAACAAAAGAGAATTTAGCAATTGTTGATGTACACTACATTCCTTTTATACATAGTCAATGATTTGCCCTGTGCAATTGATCGTAACAGCAACAAATAACGCTTAAAGCAAAAGAAATGAGATTGGCACCGCTGGCTGAAGTGTTTGAGCGTTCGTCTTGGAACCGACAGCTTGTGGCTTCAACCCTGGGCCGGGAGATACCCTAGTCATAAAAATCCTTTTTAGCAGCTGCCTGCCTGGTATTCAGCAATATGATCGGCCTAGTGCCAGTATAATGTGACTGGGTGAGGTATTCGTTTGAATCCTCAGTTTAACTCTGTGTGGAAATATGTTAACAAGTCCAAAGCATACTACTAGTGATATGACTAAGTAAGTATTGAAACTAGGCTTTAAAACATCAAACATTAGTGTTAAGACTTTGAAGATGATAATGATAGAAATGTTACCTAAAGCACTTGCTCATACACAACCTTTGGCTAAACAAACACATAGGAAGCAACTTTTAGGGACAATACATAGCCCTCTCTACTCAGGTGTAACAATATCTTCTACTTCATGAGAATGGTGTTGTCCCATCGACGCTCGTAGTCATAGCAAAACAAATAAAAGTTAGCAACCATTAACAACAGCTACACCACTTTAGAAACTTTAAAATCCAATAAAGTCTTCTCTTATAAATTGGCATGACCTTTGATATTCTTAGAGGCTTTGCAAACCATGAGATACTGGCCATTTGAAAAGAGCAATAAATATTCTCAGCAGCACTTGCTAAGTAATCTTCATATCTGGAGAACAACCTCGCTTTATCTTAGCCCTCTAATTTACCACATTCTTTTTTCTTTTTTTTTTGTCCAAGGAAAAATGGATTAGGAACCCTTGTTATGGAAACAATGAAGTTACAGTCGCCATTAAGAAATAAAGCCAAAACAAACAAATATATATTTTTCAAACTTCTCTATGTCACAAAACTAACAGGTACGATCAATCATCTTATCCTCCATTCCATGAAGTTCCATTCACTTCCACCAATGTATAAAATTTCTTAAAACCATTTTTTACTCAGCCTTGTAAACAATTCTAATCACACACCCCCTCTTCCACTCGTTTTCACACTTAACATTCATTCCCATTGTTTTCCACATATTGTAAATACCTTCAGAGAGATCTTTCAGAAAGACTATGTGTTGGGAGTCTAAGGTGTTGAGAAGACATAGAGTCCCATCTTTATTCAGAGGCTTCGTCTGTTGGAGACAGAATAAAAATAGAACTCATAAAACTTCTAGAGAACTGGGTACAACAATTTCTGTATTTGAATAAAAACAAAATACACATAGAAACAAACCATGGAAAATCCTGCCATAGGAATTCAATCTTTTGTTATGCTTACTGCAAACTAATAGAAGATTTCAGATTCCATAGCTAGCTATGAATTCTAGATAATGATCCTGGACTGTTTTAAAAAAAACATGTTCATTAAAGATCTACACAGAATACTATGGAAGAGGCATAATATGAACTGTTATCTTGATCGATTTATAAAATAAGACATATTGAAAAGTGTATTTCTGTTTTTGCATTATCAGTTATTTTTAGCAGTGATTTCAGCATAGTTGTATTTTCACCTTCTTCAAGCAGAGAGTTTGCACCCATTCAGCCTTGTTGACATCAAAAATGAATATGGAATTTTCAGTAAAGCAGGAAAGGTATGGAGCACAAAAGCCTGGAAAGAAATGATAGATATTTCTATATACCGTAATTGACAAATATCACACGTTTTCAACCTGTTGATTTTTCATTGCAATTTCAACCACAGTATGACTGTTTTCAGTAAATAGCATCTTGATTAATTTACTCTAAAAAGCAAAATAAAAAAACTTCTAATAATACAACAAGTTAAAGCAGAATTGTCAACTTATGGAGAGATTTTATGTTCTAGGTATTTACACCACCAAAAATCTGAGCTCTAACTGTTTAGTTTTAGACACTTGGCATGCTGTGTCATAATGCTCATTAGGACGAGTACTTACTGACAGCTACAGGTTGGGCTGGCCACAAGATCTCTTCAGCACGGCTCCTGTTGCCATTGTTGTCCACATACACTCCAACAACTGCAAACAACAAACGCAAGGAATAAATTTCACTTTCTAATTTAAAACATAGATTACTCCAGATCAGGAAAAACATTTTCTAAAAATAGCATTCTAAGCACAGCAAAAACTATGAAAACTTTTTCAATATATAATACAGAAAGAGGTACATGCTCCTCTTTGGAGTAAAATGGCTCAGCCGCATCAATTCTATTACCCAAACATAACAACATTTTCCAAACAATGCTAAAACGCTTTTAGAGAAATTTTGCAGATAATTACAATTATATCTAATTTTCAAGAGGACTCTAACTGGAAGAAAATTGGCGGATTTTCCAAGTAACTCAGAACAAAACGTGATCAAATAATAGGACATATTCCTTTTTTCTCTGTCTTTCTGCTTTGTCCAAAAAAGTAAAAACCAAAAGGAAAAGGTAAAGAAAAAAGAAAAAAAAGGGAGCGAGGGGGTTGCTAGATGCCTTTTATGTTGAGAAAATAAAATACACAATTGCACTTACTGTTGAAGACCAGCAGGTATTCCTTTGGAGATAGTTCCACAGCCATCATTGCATCAATAGGATTATGAACCAGAAAATTCAAGCTCTGGTCCTCTGTGTTAACCAATGCTGTGAAAATAATAACATTCATGTATGATAGAAATGAAGGAATAAGTAACAAGCAGTCACCCCTTTAATGATACATTATGGAGTCCATTTTCACAAAGGCATTATCACTGCAAGTTGATATTTACAGAAATACCTTTATCCTTTGAGGAAATTCAATTAATCTTTATTACTGCCAGGTATGAAGAGTTATCTCACGTAACCACCAAAACATGACGAAGTCAAAAGATTAGAACAAAAATCATTATTGAAACAAAGGTAAGACAAAATAAGCCTGGATTTAGTGAGATTTTTAGCCCATATCTAATTTTGCTTATGCTTTGGGGTTGGGGTTTTTTTTCCATATCAAACATGGTTTCAGTTATTATTGGAAGTATTGGGCCAAGAATGGGCAGGAATAAACAGATCAAAAGGAACTAAGAACTTCAAAAACTCTAACAGTAGATCTATATAGCAGCCAGGAGTCAGTACAAGTTCAAGAATACACAGCCAAACTTACTCATTGGGGCAGCATCCCCCTGAACACTGTAGATGGCAAAGCAGGACGGATAGCCCACACACAGCCGATCACTCATGACTTCTATACACTCCACCTGACCAGGGACCTGACAAATAGAGTGGCAACAGCTCATAGGAATGATGATAATGAGATTAATTATTTGTAGGAATATATTGTAACTCAGTATTGTGAAACTATTGGATACAAAAACAAAAACATAAGCAAATAAAAGATGTCCTTGGCAAAACATTTTGACGGCGAAAGTTGCGTTCCGTGTAAGTCTGAAACAGGGTTTTCGAGAAAATCAAAGAAAACCTTTTTGATGCCCCAATTTGTTATCCGTGTAACTCGGTTGAGCGAGAAAGAAAACAGCATCTTTAACGGCGTGACATATGGCGCGACCCGTGTATGACGGGACTTGCACGGTCAGCTACTGTCAAAATTTAGAGAACAAAAAAAGATACACGTATTGTTTCTATCATTATTTAGTGTGTTTCTATTGGTCCTTTCACAATGAAATCAGGCGAGGGGGTAGGTAATGACCCAAGGAGGTCATTACAACAATAAAAATGTGTTACTATTCTTAGACTTACACAGTTTGCGACTTTCACCGTTGATTTATTTCCTCACATTTCTCATCTCGTGAGATCTAAAATTTCCTTCATTACTTCCTTATCTCTCAAAATGTTTTTTCTTTTGTAAGAAATGTGATAAAGGAATATATAAATTGATGTGAAAAAATCACTATTTATATTTTTCTTACTTACGACAGAATTACTCATGGGAAAGCTCTCAGTCAAAATCTCATGCAAGTGCCTTAGGTTTGAATCTAGGGAATTCTTTTCCTTGCTAACACTCGCAAACATCAAAATCCTTCATAACAGTTGAAAACAGACTTTATGTGTGATGACAAGTAATCCAAAGACACCAACCTGAATATCCTTCATCTTCCGATACCGCTGTCTGGTCTTGTTGATCTCATAGACCTGTACAGTGCGCTTGATAGCAACACTGATCACACAGATGTGTCCTCCCTGCGGGTTGCGCACCAATCCATGACAAAACGTGTGACAACCTTTGGTCTCCATTATCTTCACAGGATCAGAATCCTGTCCCTCTAAAGCTGACATGTGTAGAAGTTTGATGTGGCGCTGCTTTCCTGGAGAGGAAAGACGTTTAGAATGTTTGAAGAGGAATTTAGAAGGTCTGCTCATAAGAGAGCACATAAAAAAAACCAAAACCCAGTAAAATCACTTCAAAGAAAGAAGAAATCCAAAGTTAAAACAAAGACAAAAAAATTGATGCCAGAATATTGGTTTCTATATCTCTCGCCTCAATACCTGCATTAGAACATATGAAAGTAAAAAATGATTAGTTACATGCATAGAACTCACCACTTATAAAGACTATCAGTCCCATTTGCTGTTCAAGTAGCATTTCAATCTGATAAACCTGCTTCCGTTCACTCCTGTCTCCTATCCGAATGAGATCTGAGGAGAAGAGAAAAGTTGTGAAACATAGCAAAATGTTTAATACAAACAGATCCTCTCCACCAAAGATCTGCCATCATTACAAATCTTTACAAGTATCACTGGCAATTATTTTGTGAGATATAAAAGCATTGGGAAGAAAGTAATCAATCCATTGAATAAAAGGCAACATTCTGCTACAGTAGTTTAAGAGAGTAAATGTTACTTTAACTCAGAAAATGAAAGAGAAAAAAAAGTAAACCAAATTAACTTTGCCAAACCAAAACAGATAAAAGTTATGGAAAGAAAAAATCTTACGGTCTTTGCTCAGATCAACCACGTACAGCCCATCCTCAGTTCCCAGGACAATTCTGAATGGATCTGAAAATATGTTTGATAAAAAATAATGTGGAAATGCAAATGAAAAAAATCTGATGACATCAATGATGTTGATAATCATAAAAAGATAGAAGTGTATTGTAAGAGGCATATGACTATAATGCTTCAAAATCCATCATTTTCTTACCAAGAACAGCAGCACACAGCGTCGTTTTCACAAGGGACAAGGAATTATCACATACTTCTTGAGCGCTGTAAACCTAATAAATAAATATGAGAAAAATAATCATATTTTTAGAATATCAGAGGAAACCAAAGTGAGTGTCATTGTTGAAATAATCACCAATTAACTACTAAATAAGTCATATAATGAAAAACAAATTCAGTCTCAACACCAAAACAAAATTTTTTAACTTAACCTTCACATTTTCCATACAATGATGCTGCTTTGCATACCAAGGATAGCTCTTATAAATTTTGTCAGGGAACACTGCATCCTAGTTTTGAAAAGATTTCAGGCATAATAAGAAACTGAATGAATTTCTCAATTCTTGACACTCATATCTGACCGCTGCTGACCATATCATTACTTAACGCGAGGCATCATTTCCACTACCTCCCAAAGGTATAATTTGGGCACGGTAGATTTGACAGGATCTGACTTATACTCACAATTTGGGGATAGTAGAATCGACAGAATCTAACTTACACTCTTGTTGGGTAGTCTCATGTTGCATAACAGTTTGTGCATTTCGGTGAGTACAGTGAGCCACTTGTCTTTTTCTTTCTCACTGTCTGCCAACAACAGGATTTGGTGATTGGTGCCCGGTGGGTTCATTTCAGATGTTGAGACCTGAGTAAGTACCACAAAACATCAAAAGCAATCACAATCAAATACACTATAAATCCAAAAACAAAAGGGGAAAAAATTAACGCTTTTGCTTCTTAACTTTGCAAACTAGATCAAAAGATAAATGCTAAAAAAAACTATTTCAGTTTTTTAAAAGGAGATTTTGAAGCTAGAAATAAAATCTAGCCTACTACTTGCATGACATGAAGAGATTCAAGGATGAAGTGAAGTTGAATATCTATTAACAATGAAAACTCACCCTGAATATGCATGGTATATCTTTTTTGTTTGCATGGATAACATCACTGGGTGCTACAGCAGCTGCAGAAAAGTACTCATCCCTGTTAAAAAAAAAAGAATTACATCCTTTGAGTCATCCCTGCAACAGAAAACCAGTGCTTACCAATGCGAAAGGCACATGTCATGATTCTAATTCAACAAAACCAACAAATCTATTCAATTCAAAGGTGAGGCCAACAGCTGTCTAAAAATCATGCATATCTAATTTCATACTCTTAAACCTTACACGCCCATTTGACAAGCACAAGAGAGCACTGTGTATAAAAAAAAAAGAAAAAAGAAGGGGAAAATGAAAACTAAAATAAAATTAAAAGCGTGAAGAAATGAAGGGGGGATAAAAATCAGAATTAAGTGATCATGTCTGGTGAAATAAGTAAAAATACAATTATGGGACAAAAGTAGTATCTTTTAATCAAAGAAAATATCCAAATCTTCTGTTCTCCTTTCCTCCATGTAAAGGGCCATCACTAGATCTTTTAAGAATACTTGTATATAATCATGAAACTAACCTCATGTCCAAAACTTGTTGTATTTGTTGCCCTGGACAGTTCTTGTCAGGAGGGATCTCATAAATAAAGAGCTTAAAATCACAGACAACCATATATTGCTTCACCCAACCCTTCTTAATGCCACCCTGTCGAGGAGTCTGAAAATGAAATAATTCAAAGAATAAATAAATAAATTACATGAACAACTTCCAAACCAACCAAGAATATCAAAAAATAAAAAAAAATTGTTATACGACAGACATCAAGTGACAAAGATATGAGCAGAAATTTAGCCTTGATTCATTCTTAACTTGTACTTTGCACTATGACCCATTTAATATACACAGAACTTATCAAATTCCCATGTGTTCTTAATATAAGAAGACAATATCAAAAGTTGATAGAAATTCGTGTATGAATTCAATCACACTTAAACTTTATCCCAGGCACGATCACAAACTCCTTGAAATTTAATTATTTCAAAAGCTGTCTCCCCTCACAAAGACTTACTCTAACAAAACCTTCGCATGTGGTTCCTGATCCTTTCTTCACAGACCGTTTTGCTGAAGAAAAAAAAAAGGAAAAAATAAGTTGTTTTTGTTTTGTTATCAGATCCCTTTAGTACCGCTCAAAAGCAGTGTAGGGACAAAAATAAGTTGTAATATAAATAAATGAATTTTTTTTTGTAAAATAAGCTTCAAATAACATGAGTTTTCTACATTGAACTAGGATATTGTCATAATTTGGTTACTTTTTCTTTTTCTATAGTAAGAGGAAAAGTATTATATCTGACTACTCACTTCATCATGAAAGAAATAAAACTATTACTTAGGGGAGAAAATATTTAACAAATTAACTTGAATGATGTAGAACTATATTTTTAAAAAACAACCTCAAGGTATATTCTTTCAATTTTTTCTTATTTTCTTTTTCTTTCTTTGTTTTGCAATGAAATTAACCACTAAACATCTTGCAAATTATTTTTGTTGGTTTCACCCAGGAAGATTAGATAAGAATCAATAAAATCCAAACATTCTTTTTTTTTTGGGGTTGTTTTTTACGTCATCACATATCTGGGCACCCCAAATCAAGGTTATTACTATCTTTGTTCTAGATTGCCAAAGTTCTTACTCTGGTCTGGTGGGACAGGACACTGTTGAGGACATTTATCTTTGCAATGGACATGGCAGCAGTAACCACAAGCTGTGGAGAAAAGATGCAAACATATGTTCCAGGGTCAAATTTACTAAATATGAAAAATAATCACTTAGTAAAAAGACTTAACAAGCACTGGGGGTTACATTCTTCCATATAATCCAAAAAAACAAAACTGAGAATTATTGGTTGCCTTTTTGTCATATTTAATCACAGAAAGATGGAATATAAGAAGTGATGAATTTTTACTTCAAAGGGATCACGATAACTAATAAACACTATATAAAATTAAAAGTAAAATATAATCAAGGGCAATATGGAGAGAAATCATATCAAATCATATATGAATAAAGCCCTGCAAACAACTTACATTCGCAAGTAATGCCTTGTCGTTGCAGCCCCACTAAAAGACTGGTACAATAATTACATTTGTATGGAGATGGGAAAGACTTCACAATGAACCTGAAAGAATAAAACACATATAATAATATAAAAATCCTTCTACTGCCTATTAATCTGGACATTCTACAAAAACAAAGAAGGATAAAAACTAAGTCATCTAATTTGTTTACATTCAAAGGTAATCCCACAGACAGCTTTTCACTACAAAGTTTGAAACTTTGACATCAGATTAAAGCATTACCTGTGATTTTTTAAATGCTGGGGCGATGTTGAATTCATTGCATTTGTTCCTTGGGCTTGACTAGGCCGTTTCTGACCTGGACTGCCCACTTTTTGTGTCTCCCAAGGCTGTTCGTACACTGGCTCATAAGGCTGGGTGAAAGGAATATCACGAGGAAGGGAATTTTCAGGTGTGTCTATGCCAACCCTGAGATCAGATCGTGAGTCAGTGTGAGAATCTGTCCTTGATGTTGTGTCTGCTTCACTGTCATCTTCTCTCTCGCTGTCATTTGAAATTTGCTGAAATTGGATGGGAGGGTAAAAAATAATCACATGTCATTTTGAAAAACAAAAGAAAAATCTTGAAGTTAAAATGTATTGACAGCTGCCAAATTTTCAGAACATGAAAATACTGCCAACTTAATACAGATTCATTGCTATATGATTACCGCTGCAATTCTTTCATTTCATTTCATTATCCAGTACCCTTTTACCATTACAGTGTAGGGCCGACTCTAATTGAGACGGAATTTCTCT
>JAUEKY010057087.1:0-11138 GCA_031833965.1 Scyllaea pelagica
CTCTCTCTCTCTCTCTCTCTCTCTCTCTCTCTCTCTCTCTCTCTCTCTCTCTCTCTCTCTCTCTCTCTCTCGTGGCTATGTGGTCCCATGGTAGGGTTATTGTATTGCAACCAAGATGTCTGGGTTTCAAATCCTTTGTTATTAATGCATTCCTTGCATTTCACAATTTTGCAATCGTCTGTTTTGACCCTGATATTTTTTTCCTGATCCTCGGGGGGAAAGTGAGTTTAAAATTGTTTTCTACAGAATATTTTGAAGCAGCAGTTATTAGATTATTGTTTCTTGGTCTGTTTGAAATACACAGTTTTCTGATTTAACATCCATCTGTTCATGAACTGAATATTCTGATTTTTTTGTCTTCCTATCTATGCAGTATCAAACCCGTGTATGGAGCTCAACATCCACCACCTCTGTCAGATGTGCCGTAAGTTTTTAAGGGAATTTAGATTTTCATATCTTTAAAATTGTTTGAAAACTAGTTACTAAGCCATGGCTGAAAAGTTAACTTTGTTATTGATCGCAACATGATAAGGCACTCTTGTGGCTAAATGGGGATCTTCATTGTGTTGTCTACTGTATTTTTTAGTCATTTTCCAGGATTTTATTTAGGATTGTTGTTATAACTGACAGAAGGGAATGGTCTTCTATTGCATTCTGAAGAAAAAAAAACACTTTGTAATTCTATTTAATCATATTTCCTTTGACAGCTTAGTTCTCTTTTGGTGTTCAAAATTAGATAAATTTTTTTTCCATAATGTTGTGCTTAAAAGAGCTTATAAATGGTAAAATGAGGGTATCTGCACAGGTAATTTTGTTGTAATTTTTGCTTTTTATCATACAGACCTGGGTGGGCAACAAAAAAAGAGGAAAAGATTAGAAGAAACAATAGCAAAGATCCCTTTCATGACTTTGAAAATAAAACTTCTGATGCCTGGGATGATGGAGACGATGATCTCCTTCAGATGGCCAAGGTCAAAATATCCTTGCAAGATGTGCAGTCATCTGCCAAGGTGGTGCTAGACAATCACAGTAAAAAGGCAGCTTCAGATCGGCAGCAGCAACAGCAGTCTGTGTCGGCTTTAAACAAAAGTAAGAGATTGATTTTACTTAGCTTCAAACATTCCATTCCTTACTTTCTCTTATTTATCTTCAACTTTTTTTTTCTTTTTCAAATTGAAGAAGCTTTTTTTGTATTTAGATGGATGAAAATGAAATGATTTTCTATGAAATCAGAAGACATACACAGATTTAAGAGAGAAAAATAAAAATGATCAGAGAAATTTGTGTTTTGGTACTGATGTATTATAGTTATTTAGTATTGATTACTTTTATGTGTCATTTAAAAAAAGAATAGAGACAATGAGTTCCTTAGGCTACATGCTTTTAAAAAGAGAGGCAAACTGGAAATGGCGAGGAAAAGAGAGGAAAAACTAGATTCTGATAGAGTTCAGGTTTAATGATGATCCTTGATGTTGATGGTATGATCTATGTATTGCTGATGTTAGTTTTTTTCAAACTTGCAGCAGCAAAGCTCCAGCTTCCCCACATTGGCTCAACTTGAGTCTGACATTTAAAAAACTTGCTTATATTTGCCTTACCATTTGTGATGGATTAATTTGGTTAGGATTTGTGATTGAATTATCTCTGACTTGAATATAACACAGGAATGGTTTGCTGCAATTTATACTAACGCCTAGTAGAGTGCATTTCTTGTCTCAATTGCTTTGTGTTGCTGTTGGCTAGGGAGCACGTTTAGTGGATATTGTGCTATACAAACGCTCTCCTCTTCTCTGTTCTTTTATAATTCTTACTAATTGATTATCATTTAATACTATTTGTTTTCTTCTTATGTTGACAGACATCAGCTCGTCTCCCCCTCCCAGTGGCAATGCCATTCCCAGTAGCTATTCCAGCCCCCTGCCAGGAGGGCCAGGCCTGGGTGTACGACTCAACAACAGCGGCTATCAGCCACCCAAGACTACGTCCATTCGCTTCGTCACTAATTCTGTACCAGACAGAGAAGCGGCCCGCATAGAAAAATTCAAAACAATGTTTTCAGAATCCTCCCTTGATCTGAGTAGGTTGAATTTCATTGTTATTGTGTGGGGTAATATTTATTATGCTGATATATATGAAAATGTTTGTAGTTTGCTGCCAGTTCTTTAGTCTTAGGTAGTCGTTTATAGTCAGCCATCTAATTGTGCTGAGGAGTGAAATGTCTCTTTTCCTGTCATATTATATCCTATGTCAGCCTACACCATTCAAAGGTGTCAGCTTGTTTTGGTTAAACTGGTGAAACTGAGTTGCTTGTTTCCCACCATATCCGAAATAAAAACTTTGGCAGATTGAAGATGAAAATTAAGGTATAAAAAAGCGTTGAACACTTAATGAATAGATCACTAATCTAATTTTTTAATATGACTTTAACAGGGGTCTTATTCAGAAATGAAATTCATGGCCTGATATCCCTAGCATTTCTTTATTGTTTATTGTATTTTAAACAATTCCAGTCTAAAATCCCACCTCAAATTCCATTCATTTCTAATTAATTCCGGTATTTGCAACCTGTATAAAAGAAGGGAGAAAATTATTTTGAAATCATGGATTTTGTTACATTATTAGTGAATAATAATAAAGATGTCAGTAAAAATAAACTGGATGTATTAACAGCAAAAAATTATGTTGAGGATAATCTTTCTTTCTTTCTTTATCTTAAACCTATTTTACCTTTGGGTGTAAGGTTAGCTGTTATGAACAAACTTTCGCCACTGTTGAGGATAATGATAGTGTCAATGATCCAATGACATTAGATACAAGGAGGAAAATACCAGTCAACTCCACGATGACTGTAATAGTAGTTCATGGTTTTAAATCGTGTGGTTTGCAAAACTTTGCGGACCATTCTGCAATCAAGACAATATGTTTGTGATGAAAGTGCAATAATATGCTCTTTTAACACTTTAACTTAAAATGATTTGTTGAAATGGTTTTTCTTTGGCCAGAGACTGGATGTACAGTTATCGCTCTTTTATCTTATCTTGTTTTTATGTACAGGCAGTCATATTGTTGAGCCCATCAAACTGTTCATACCTTTTTCTGTACCTTTCCCCTTTTAATTCATTGCTAGTTTTAAGAAACTTCTGACACTGGTATAAGAGAAGGTATAAGAAGGGATGGTTTTGGGAAAATGGCAGTAGATATATAGACTTTCTTCCCCCTCAGTCAAAATTTTGGATAAGATTTGTTTATTATAACTTAAGAATGAATTGATGAATGTACTAGTTATATCAAAGATTCTGGTAAGGATTAATATCTGAGCTCCTTCTTTGTATAGTTGTCTCTTAGATATACTTTGATTTTATTTTCTTAATGGCTTGTGCCTGACTTAATCTTGATTATTCTCATATTTCTCTTTTTCAGCGGAGTTAAGGAAGTTATGTTGGTCTGGTATCCCTAAATGTGTGCGCCCTACAGCATGGAAAATTTTATCAGTAAGTGAATTTGTTTAGAGTAAAACCTATCTCTCTCACAGTTTTTTTTTTGTGGGTATTTTTTTTTTTCATATTTGATGATTGTTTGCTTCTTTTTTTTCCCACATTTTTTTCCTTTGATGTGCATAGACATTTTGAAATCAATTGATAATATAACATTTGGGCCCAGGAATATGATGGTTTTGAACAAAATCAGGAAGCAATTGCTCAGCTCAGCACACTTCACTTTTGTATTTGTTGCTCTTGAACCTTCTGCTCATGGGAAAGATTGAAAATTTTCTGAAGATCCTCCTTTGTTTTTTAAAGTTTTTGTAGCGTTCTTGATTTTTTAATGTTTCCATGTTAAGCAGCAATCCTATTTTTGTAGGTTTATATTGTATCTAATCATTTTACTCTTGCAGGGCTACCTTCCTACTTCAGCTGACAGAAGACAAGAGACTTTAGAGCGGAAGAGAAAAGAATATTTTAGCTACATTGATCAATACTATGAAACTCGTTATCAAGATTTACATGAAGAAACATTTCGACAGGTATGTGAGCTTACTATTCCCATTTGTATGCTCTTTATCACATATGATAGTTTTTATGGTTTTATAAGTTTCAAGTCCAAAAGCCCTGAAACATGAGAGCTTAACTTTAAAAGCTCCTTTGCTTATTTAGAATTGGTCTATTCTTTTTTTTTTTTTTTTTTTTTTGTTTCAAATATTTGTGGAGTGGTTTGGGTGGGAAATGAAAGTTTTTAGTTTATGTCATTTGGGATATGTGAGGGTTAGGTCCAGGGGCACTCTTCAGTTTGGTTGTTTGTTCCCTTACTTTGTGCCAAGTTCTGGGAACTGGCTTTATTGGCACAAGTGGTTGAGCGTCCACCTCGTAACCGGTAGGTTTTGGGTTTGATCCCAGGCCACAGCACATCAAAGTCGTAAAGATACTTTTTTTAAGCAGCCACCCGTGTGGTGTTCGGCATTGTGGGAGCAGTGCTAAGACTAGTTAGTCCAGTGTCAGTATAATGAGTGACTGGGTTAGATATTCTTATGAGTTTATTATTTATCACAGTGTGGCAAGATGTTACTATGTTTTTGGTTTGGAATATTCTCATGATATGACCTAAAGAGTGTTGAAACAGAGTATTCAACCTTAGCATCAAGTTCTGGGACACTTGATCAGTGAGATTTGGCTGCTGAAAGGCCTGAGAATGAGTGAAAGGACTTGAATGCTACATTTATTCAGTGTTTGTCAAGTGTAATTTAAAAAAAATGACAGGCACATCTTTTGATAGTTTGTAATAGAATAGTTTAATCTTTTCATTAATCAAATGATCGTAGGCTGATGGCTTGTCATTGTGTAAGGAGCAGTTATAAATGGAAAGCTCATTGTGAACATTTTTTACCTTGCTGTGCCTTTGAATTTTTTCTGTTTTTTTTTTTTTTTAATTATATCAAAGAATTGACATCTGCTTCTGCTTGTTTCAGATTCACATCGACATTCCCAGAATGAACCCTTTAATACCCATTTTTCAACAGCTAGTAGTGCAGGAAGTGAGTAGAAGCAAAAGAAACCAAACGTTGCTCCCTGCAAAAGTTAATCATCTCCTACTGCACTCCTGGGAATGCTTTATGTTTAGTCTTGCAGAACGACTTGATTGGAAAAACATGATTACAGGCCTCAATTTGTGCTTGTTTATCTTAAAACTAAGTAAATTTACACATCATAGGATTTTTACCTTTTTTCCCTCCAAAGTATCATTGCTAAGGCTGTTTTATTTTCTGTGAATTCTCAGTGATCTTATGGATTGAGCAGAAATGTAAGCATATTCTGACTGGAGGCTCAGTGTTTTCTCCCTCTCTTTTTTTTTCTTTGTCTGTTAACAAGACTTGACTTTCATCTGTAATCATGTTTTCAATTGTCGGGAAGCAAAACTTTTCATCTGTCTGTTACAGAGCTAGATCTCAGAGCTCTGGTTTGCTGTGATAGGGGGAAGCTGTTAACAATTGTTAAGCAATGAAAGATCAATTCAATATGAATGATCCTTAAAACCCAAAATTTATGGTCTAAAAGATTGAACTTTTCAAAGATACTGAGAAATTTGAATTTGCCTTTGATACAGAATTTTACTCAACCCAATTTGGGGTATAATTGTTGAACTAATTTGATGAGGCTTATAAAAAATTAAAGGTTTTGAAAGCAATTTATCACAAGTTGAATTTGATAAGAACAGCAAAGTTGCCATTGTTGAAGCCAAAGCAACACACTATTTCAGGCTTTCCCCTGTCCCAGCATTTCTACAGGTCATCCCTCACATCCTCTCCATAAAACTGTTGTCGTCCGGAGCGGCCTTGAGCGATTTCCGAGTTTTCATCATTTGTGTGCATATTTATGTCTATTTTTTTTTTTCTTTTTTGTTTCCAAAGCTTTTGTTTTCAGTAAGATTTTATTTTGAAGGAAGACTTCATCGCTTTGATTTTTTGCTAACTGAAGACTTCAATCAGAATTTCATTTATTGTCTGTGCAATCTTGAATGGCGCGATGCTTCTTGCATGAATATTTTTGTCATGTTGGCAGTATTTCAGTTTTAATTGTCTTGGATGATAGGTGTTGGACACAAACCAAGTAATGCATCCATCATTCATGTATTGTCCCACTGATTTTTTTTTTTTTTTTTTGTTTAATGGATAAAACCCATTTGTTCTAAAGAGTATTAGCAATCTGTATTTGGTTTCTAATCTTTATAAATTTGATTTTGTTATACGATCTTCTCCTGGTGGTTGGTGAGGCTTAAGGGTGGTTAATCAGATCTTTTGATTTTCATATCCCTTGCTTTATTTTCCCCCCAAACTTTTTTCAGCTGGATGTGGCATAATTCAAATTTGGTTTCTTCCCCCTACCTTTTATTACTCATTTCCTGGAAGCTGAGAAATTTTTTTTTGTTACAGATGTATGTCAGAAAACACTAGCCTGTCACCCGACAGGGTCCTTGCTATGCAACAATTCATTGGTCTTTAAATTCAAACTTATAACAACGAGGTACATTTGCGCATTAAATCTGTGTTTTTACAGATTCTTAAAGATATTCCACGCATGACTTCATTAGCTCACTTGTTTCAAGAGAAACCAGTCCAGGAAGTAAGTACACTATTTGTGCCACAAGAAATGTGTGTTGGTGGGAATCGTATCATTGTCCCTTATACTTTTATTCCAAGAGTGTAATGAAATCCATGTCTTGTAACCACTGGAGGGAACTGATCAATACTAATGATATCATTACTGTAGTAACAGCTGCTGGTCATTATAAGCTTTTCTAATTATAACGCTTCCATTCTGTATGCTTCACTAAACTGAGTGATGGCTTTGAATTACATTTTGGGTTCTAACAAACTAAAAACTCTGCTTGCATGTACCTGCTTAGCTAACCAAGAAATTCTGGCCTGGCCACGCCAAAAAAATTATATCTAGTGTTGGTTTTTGATATAACTGCATCAAAAAATTAGTTTCTTAATTTTTTTAACCATAACTTTCAAATTGAGACTGCTAGGTTTGATTGATATACAACAGGGTAAAAATAAAATTTGAGGTCTTTGATTGTGTGTGCTTTCTTTTTCTATTCAAAAGTTGGAAGTCACAGATGTTTACTTTTAGGTCAATATATTTGGTCTAATTACAATAGGAAAATGTACATTTAGCTTGGTTTTCCTTCATCTTAATGATTTCTAAAGCATATTTTATAGTGAGAACTGCTTTTTCCCCGCTTGCTTCAGCTGTAGTCTGAATTTACATGTGTCTGCTGTTAAGCTGTTGTGTGCAGAAGAGAAGTATATTGTTTAGAATTATCTAAGTTGTCTAAGGGAAGAATGTAATGGTCTTTTCAGATGGTGCATGAACATATTGCTATTTTGTCATTTTCATGTTTTCATGGGTTTTGGATGGTGAGATATGGTTGTCACTTTAGTTGTCCCCCTTTTTACATGCATGGTCAGAAATGATTTTCTGCATGTTGGTTTTATCAAGGGCTTGTGGAATAATTCATTTCATTACTTTTAAACTAATTGTGGGTCTTGATTTGCTGCAGTATGTTTTCTTGTTTTGATTTTTTGCATCCTAAGAATAATTTGCCGTTCTTGAGTTGAGTTCTCCTTTTTGCTACGTTTGCAAAGAAATTGGGTCTTGCAGGGAACAATCATAGGAAATCTCTACCTTCGTTCATGTTAAGTTTCAGAATAATTTTTGGTCCATTTATCTGGATTTTCTTTCCCTTTACGATAAAGTTATCATGACAATGCAGGAAAAATACCTTTGAAGAAAATTAATAAACATTTTTTCTCTCCACGGCTTGATTTGTTTCCATGTCCTCATTTATTTTCTCTTGTCTTTTGTTCTACAGAGTTCGGGCATTTCTTTCTGTCACAACCTTAAAGTTTTATCTTAACATTTAGTTTCATGAGTGCTTTTCTTTAAAAGGAACTATTTGTTGTATTTTTTGTTTGTTTATTGTCCCAAACTGTAAGGATTAATTGCTCTTGATGCCCTGGACTTCTTTAGTTATTTATTTGAGAAATGCATGTTGGGTCATAATAATCTAATAATAAGAGAGTGGCAACTCAGTTCCTGTGGTGGAGTTTCTTTAGTTTAATGCTGCAGTGCTTTTGGTTGGGAATATCCTCATTATATACGCATGGCATTTAACATCAGTAAAGCTCCAGATGTTATATCTGCTTCAGCTTCTTTGTGCTGGAACTGAGCCTTGGTGCAAATATTCAGCCATTTCAGGACTTTCCATTGTTTCTAATTGATATCAATATATGCCGTTCTGTTTCTTTTCCTTTTGTTTTCCTTATCCACCTTGTCTACCCTTCTCTCCCTAGGCGTAATGACGTCTTCCCTTACCAGCTTCCTGTCTATCCCATTCCCTCACACCAAAGTCTTAAGTCTTACTTGTATGTGAATTTACAACCATCGTTGAGAGATATGGAAATCCTTATTTGTTTCTGTTCAAAGGCAAAGAAAGAACAAAGCTTAATTTGATTTATAGATCATTGTTCTACCTGTCAGCTTTAACTAGTCACTAGTATTGAGATGTTTTTTGGTCTAGAGTAATTATGCTGGGTTGGTCACTAAACCTCATTTTTTTATAAAATGCTAGTGCTAAAAGATGTATTGGGTTGTTTTTTGGCTTCTGTTTTTTTGTTTTTTGTTTTGTTATTTTTGGCAGCAAAAGAGGGGGGGGGGGGGAGGAATTAATTGAAAAAGAAATAGTCTTAAAAATGATTGATAGTCTTTAAAAATACTCATTTCATAGACAACTTTTCTCTTCTTGTGTGTGATTGGTGATGGTGAGATATTTCAATTGATACACATTCAAGATGATATGTTATTTTGTTAAATAAATTGCAGCGGTTGACTGAGACAGAAAATTCCTCTCAATAAGAGACTCAACCTGTAAGGAAGATTTGCCTTGAAAGTTTGTGATAATTGATGTGGAAAGGGGCAAGGGGGTAAATTAGAAGTTGTGAAGGAAGAGAGCGGAATTTCTTTCTGAGCTAATGTCTGTATGACCATTTGTAGTTACTTTTCCTCATTGCCTAGGTTGCATACCGAGTGCATTTTGTGTTCCACTGCTGCCTGTGATGCCTTGTGAAATCACTAACCAAATCATGTCTGGTTGTCAGTATCATTATCCATTCTAGGTCTGGGCTATTCATATTAAGTTATCGATGAAAAAGTATCATCGCAATTTGTATTGAAAGTTCTTTGTTTTTGTACATTGCAATGTAGACTAAAAGCTTACCGGCCTGAAAGTTTGCCCCAGTCGCGGAAAAGGAAATGTTTGTAAGGCAATAGATGCTTTCATTTTGCAAAGGCCAATGAAGAATCTGAAGCCACATCTAAGTATGATCATCTTAAAGGAGAGAACAACTGAAGGAGGAATGAATATCTTTAAATATATTCATGCCCATTTGCAGCTCTCTCACTCTCTCAATTTTCCTCAATTTCTTTACTGACTGAAACAGAGGATTGTTTGAACAGTAAGGATGTTCTAAATTGGGTTAACTTCACATTAAGCAGCTAAAAGGAAGGACTGGAACACGGGATCAGCTTTTGGGTTGTCATTTTAACCAGTTGTTTTGCATTTTGTCAACATTTATAGCAACCCCAACTTCTTTGAAGATGGATATAATTTCTTTAACTAGAAAATGAGGCACACTATATTCTGTCCAGAGGACGTACAGCCAGAAGGGTTTGGATGTGGGATTGGTCTTTGTGATTGGCATGATGTCTCGAACCATATTCTAAATAGAGAACTTGAAAAGAGAGGACTTAAGATCAATGCAAAGAAAACTAGAATCATGGTGATAGGTAGACATACACATAATTATCAAATCAAGTTTGCTAGAGAAGTTGTTGAACAAGAAGAAAACTATAAATATTTAGGTGTCTTGATATCATCAAACTGTAGCTTAAAAGATGAAATTAACCAAAGGATAGCAAAAGCAACAATAATCTATAGCCAGCTAGGACAGATTTATATTGTCCAATCCTGATATATGGAAGTAAATCGTGGAATCTAGATTTCAAACATAACGGTAAAATTACAGGCTGCTGAAATGAAATTCCTCAGATGATCAATAGGTGAGACTAAAAGAGATAAAATTAGAAATACCTACCAGAATTCGAGACCAATGTAAACCGAAAGCATCTTAAGTAAAATTGAAAAGAACATTGAAGATTCTGACATAAATATGGAATGGATAAGAACAGAATTCCAAAACAAATCCTAGAATGTAAGCCACAAGGGAAATTGCCTAGAGGTAGACCAAAGTAATTATGGCAGGAAACAATATCAGAAATAGTAGAAAAGAGAGGTTAATTCGTTGAAACTAAAAGGAAGACTCTGGATAGAGATCAGTGGCGAAAGTTTGTTAATAACAGCAAACCTTACACCGCAAGGTATAATAGCTTCAAAGACAAAGAAATAAAGAAAGATTGACATCCTAACTGCAACCACATACTTTAAAGATTAAGATTGAGTTTTTAGGAGGGACACCTTGAACAGCTCTACGGTCTTGAATTTTGGCCACATTTATAATTGTTGAAGCCAACTCAACACTGTTCTCATGGAACCACTTAACAATGTTAAAGTATTTCTTTACTCTTTTTATCCATCACTTTTTTACCTTTATAGGTATTTTATGTTAATATTGTCTCATTTAACGTCTCATCAGATATTCTAAATTGCCTCATTTTGAATTGATACATTCAACAAATGTGTGTGTCTGAACCCTAGTATTGATTTTCTACTGATATTTTCTTGCAGATTTTTGAGAGAATTCTGTACATTTGGGCCATTCGTCATCCGGCCAGTGGTTACGTCCAAGGCATCAACGATCTGGTCACGCCATTCTTTGTTGTCTTTCTGTCCGAATACATAGAGAACGGTAAGAAATGGATGTAGTAGAGTGAGAGAATTTTTACATAGTAGTGTCCAATGACCATTCAAGTCATTTCATTTCACTATCCAGTACCCTTTTACCATTACAGTGTAGGGCCGACTCTTATTGTGACGGATTTACTCTGGATAATGCCATCAAGCCAAGCAGGTGATCAGCCCACTGTGACCTTTTGGTGGTAGTGGTAGGATTTCAATTTTGCCCGGAC
>JAUEKY010057198.1:0-11134 GCA_031833965.1 Scyllaea pelagica
TGTGTGTGTGTGTGTGTGTGTGTGTGTGTGTGTGTGTGTGTGTGTGTGTGTGTGTGTGTGTGTGTGTGTGTGTGCGCGCGCGCGCGCACAGGTGTGTGTTTGTGTGTGTGTGTGTATCTTATTTATCCCATTTAATTTCAGTTTTATCTATTTTCCACTAGCTATAAACTATTCTGATTTTAATGACTTTTGGACATTTAAGGCTTGTATTAGTTATAAAACTTAGAAACTATTAGTAGGGTTTGTCTCAACTCCTATCCAAAAACAGTCAATGTCTCACCAAGAAGGTCAGCTCCAAATTGGTTTCTTCCAAGGTGGTCAAATAGAGAGGACAAGACAGGCAAAAGGACCATGTGGACATAGTCAAGGGAGGTGGCCCCTCTAGTGATGGTCCCCTTGACATGGCTGAACCTCTCCTTCATCAGGTTGTCCATCACTAGGGCCAGATCATCAGCTGCATTGTTGAAAAATGGCAGCAAAGAAGACCTCACAATCTCAGGGCTGTTTTTCACAACAGATCTGGTGATGAAGTAAAGATAAAGTTAATTGATTTTGCATCCCAGAAAATTCTGGTTGGTCCTACAAAGCTACTTTATTGAATTTTCAAATTGCATGCAAATCTTAGTTTGATTCCCTTCAGCGGTTTTGGGGGTAAATTCATTCACACGTGCAAACACACACTCATACACATACACACACACACCACACACACTCACACAACTGCATGTGCATGGGCACACACATATACACACACACACAACCACACACACTCGTACACTGACAACACTGGAGTTTTAATAAAATGAAGAAAAGGCACAGGTATAGAATATGATAGTTTTTAACCCACCTGAAGTCTACAGCTTGCACCATGACCCTCAAACAGTGGACAGAAATGTTTACGTCATGTCCAAAAGCATTGATCTTTAATCTCAATGTCTGAGCCAGTTTGCAGAACAAGCTGAAAGAAAAAAATACATAAAAATAAAAAAGAATCCATGTAAGACACACATGTTTATAAATTTAAAGAACAGAGTGAAAAATAGATTTCCACACATCATAGCTATTCTTCACAAATGCTAAATTTGTATTATCCTGCAAAATGAAAACTGGTAGGAAAAATGAAATCACTCAAACACAAAAGCAACAGCTTCCCCTTAAGATATAAAAAGAATTAAAAAAACAACAAAAACAGCACAGTGGGCTAGCCACCTGATTGTCTTAATCTCTTGGCTCAGAGTTTTTCCTGACTTTTGTTTGATATCATATTGGGTTTGTACTTTTTGACACATTCTGGTGTCAAACACTATGTCGGGTCCCTACACTGGCTTTGGTCTGTACAACAGGGAATCTGATAACAAAATAACAACAAAAAACAACAAACAAACAAATAAAAAAAAAGAAAATCCGAGCAATAAAAGTAAGGGCAATTTCAAATTACAAGTCTTCAATTAAGTGCTTTCAAACAAGGAATACAAGCTTTATTTCTCCATTGTTCATTATAATGTCAACTATACATCTGCTAAAATTGCAACAAGGGTAATTATTTATAGATTTCTACTATTATTGAATTGAGTAATCACCTTCACCTAAGTTTTGTTAACATTTTCATTGCCACTGGAAGAAACAATCTGATAAAATGGGAATGATTTAACATAAAAAAAAAGAAAACAAAAACAAACTCTCCTCAACTGAAAGAGATTACCTTACCACATAGAAATTAATGTCACAAAATAGGAAAAGAGTTGAGAGATTCTACATTGTGTACTATGCACTTGATATGCTTTGGGGGCTTTACAAAGAGTCCCTAACAATAACAACAATAAACATTTAGGATGAATTATGCAACCTTTAAGGTGCCAGTGCATTTTGATCTGGACTTTGACAATTTCCAAAATCCCTGTCAGAATTTAAACCTGCAACCTAAAATTTGCAAGTTTAATTGTTTTGCACAAGACTACAAAGCCACATTAACTCAGATTTTCTACAGCTTTTTACCTTGCTGTCATCTCTTTTTCTTTGAAGGAAGCCATACTGTTTGCCCCTTGTGTTGTGTTGGGTGAGGCGATGAAATATTCTTGATGTGCATGGAAGTAACGCTTCACAAAGGGCAAAACAACCTAGTGAGGAAAATCATCAAATCATTAAAGGATCTGGTTCTGTTTTAGGAATTGATATAAAAGAAAATGATTGTAAAAGTACATAAAAAGTTGGATGAAAATGCCTTTCTCTTCTCACAAAACTTTTACCAGAACATTATCAAGCTAAAAATTTCATAGGTTTCTGATGATATCAAATTGTATGATGTACAATTCTATCAAGAGGACAACCTCCCATACATATTCATTTATTTTCTGTCACTAATAAATACAACTAGGCATACAAAAGATTAAAAAACTTCTCAAAATAGTAAAAGAATATGAAATTTTACAGACATTATATTTGTTTTGAAATAACATTCTCCTTAAGAGCTAATATTGATTGCCTTAAAATTATTTCTGTATTGCATGGGAATATAAGCTACTTCTAATTAGTAGATGCATTTTATCTTGCATACTTAATTACCTTGTTCAATAGATTAATCAAAATATATTCCTTATATTCATCCACCACAATCAAAATTTCAGTACAGACAATTTTTATTTTGCAAATGAGATAGATTTTTTTTTAAATAATGGTCTTCTTTAGCCTGAGTACATTATCTAGGGAGCAAATTGTATTATTGAAAGGTTGCGTAAATTTCCTTGATATCAGCATCTTGATGAATAACTCACTCATAAGGAGTTCTCAGCCTAATCCTGATTCATATCTATTCTTCTTTTTAAGTGAAGCTCAGTCAGCATACCCCCTCTCCCACAACATAAAGAAAACACAATAAAAACAACCATGATACAAATAATGACTCTAACATATTAGCTGCAACAAGAATTATCAAAATGACACCCTTTGCTGTGTCAATAACAGAACTAGTGAAGAGAAAATATAGTTCTGGTAATTCAAATGAAAACACAAAATATGAACAGAATCATTGACAAAATCAAAATATGACGGATGGGTTTTAGAAATGATTTTTCTAAAATTAGGATTTCAAAAGCTAGATTCACATAACTTTCAAGTCACTGTAAAAAAAAAAAAGCTGCAAAGTTCAGTCTATTTATAACTTTTTTCATGAGACAGTATCTATAGACAAACCTTTCCAAAGAATTTGACATCCTCAGTAGCTTGCGAGTAGCTATTTCTTCTGGAGAAGCGTGTTGATGGGCGGGACATTTGCATGTTGATTGCTGCTTTATCAAGATATTCCAATAATTTCTCCAGTAGGCTGTAAGCAAAACGTCTCTCTGTGGCAGACACACCGACTCCACTGTCTGCATCATTTTCTCGACCGGGTCTATGAGAAGGATCAGGGCGACGGTCCAGACCAAGGTCTCCAGTACTTTACCGTCATCGTCAAAAAGTGACACAACAAAGTGCAACCAAAGGAAACAATCACCATTGAAAACCGAGGGAACCAAATGTGAGAGGATGTCCATTGAAGCAGGCAGGAAAGAACCAAATCAACCAAAGGATGTTGGAATGTGTCCACAACAAGGGATATCAAAATGAAAAAGAGAGTGAAAAAAAACCAGTTAAAACCAAATACATGTTACTCACAACAACATATAAACAGTGATTCTTTCAAGTATTCAGTTTATCTAATGTCGGTAATATTACAATTAGCATATTCTTGTCTCATTAATGATTTGTTGAAGTTTCCTAGCTGTGCTCTGAATAAGAAGCATAAACTTAGATATATGATTTAAACCGTGTATAAGTTGTTAGACATTCTTTTTGCAGTGCTAATATAAGAACTGATAGACCAAAAACAAAACAAAACAAAAAAACAAAACAAAAAAACCCCGACCAACTGAAATAGCCCCAAACTCTTCAGAACATTAAGAAGCTAATTTGACCAGTGGGCTACAAGAAATTGCTACTCAATGAAGCACTTCAAGAAAGAAAATAAAAAGGAAATAAAGATAGTACTGAAAGAAAGTAACCACCTATATGTTTGCAATGAGCAAAAATTTGACTCATCCACCTTTCAAAATTTTTTTCACTGTTATATGTTGTTCAGCAGAAATTTTATATAACAACAAGGTGAATTAGGTATCGGGGTTGAAACAGGTGATATATTAGTATTCCATTATTTGTTTTTCTTTGACACGTGGTTTTTGAATTGACTTCCACGTCATATGACACGACATATACAGCTAGATATGCAAAGTCTTTTCCTATCTAAAAAAAATGCTCTATTTGGGATGTAACACTTCTTCTTGAAGATGGAACTGTTACTTTGTTGTTGCACTGCAAATTGTTGAGCTTCATAAATTTTTCACAGACTATCAGAGATACATGTATATAATGAATATATGCTTGGTAGATGCGGTAAAATGATTGATATTATAAAGCAATAAAATGACAATTAATTCACAACTACAAGCTTGTTTCTTGGTGTCGAAAATGGACATTAGTGATGTCCATTTTTGACATCACAAAACAAGCTTGTAGTTGCAAGTCACAGATGTATATAAAATGTATTATGCTAATGTATTATGTAAATGTAAAGTTTTTACAAAAAGATATATGGGAGAATTTTTCATGACCACAATTTGAGACTTGATTGAAACTTTAAAAAGGACAAAATAAATCAATTAGTAGGGATGACATGTCATAACTGAATTTCAAAGTTTTTTTCTCATCTTTGTTTCATCATTCCTTCATATTGCTTGTTTTTGAAAGTTCAATTTTCTGTTCCCACTGGGCCAAACATATTTCTTTTTGCCTCTCTTTATCTAGGAATTAGGAATCCAAGCAATACTGGGAGCTGGGTTAGTTGAATCCTGAATGACCAATTAAATCAATGAATGCTGTTGTTTAATATAAAGGACTATATTGATCAAAACCCTCCTTTCATGGAAATGAAATATTACAATTATAAAAGATATAGAAATGATGTTACATTCTTATATTCCATAGAGTTGATGTTGCACTCTCAGGTTCAATGACCCTTTTTATCAGTATCATCAACACATGTCAGCTATCCATCTTCAACAGCAGGAACAACAAAAACAAAAATAAGACAACAACAAGTTTGGATTTATAGGAGTTATTTGCTTAAATATTGATATGCTTCATTATCACAAAGGAGATGGAAGAGGCAGGCATGACAGTTAAACTGACAGGATGGTGTCCAGAAAAAAAGAGACTGATTGATGGCTAAATGTACAACTTGCAGCATGCAAGATATCATGGGTTTCATGCAAAACTCAAGAAATGGGGAATGAGATATATCTCGTCAGTCCATATGGATCAGAAGTCCCTTTGGTGTTATGAGGATCTTTGCAAACTCTTTTATCTTGAAGGAATGAAAAATGACCTGATCATTGCTCCATTTCAAGAAAATGTGCTTATTTTAATTCTGATGCAATGTGAAGAGAGTTGCTAGAAAAATTTAGTTTGCAATTGCCTCAACTCACCAGAATATTTGGACTTCTGATTCATTAAAAGTGATTGCAATACAAAAATATGACAACATGAGGATATTGTCATGAAAAGTAAGGGATTTCATTTTTCTTTGAAGTGAAGGGTAAAGTTGATTGTCATATCTTCATAGATGAATTTTTTCCTCACCTATCAGCAGCCTTTGAGCCACATTAGTAGTGGTGGAGTACAAAGCTCCAAGCTGAGGGTGTAAGTTCTACCCAAACTTGACAGAATTATAAAAAAGCCAGACAAAGCAGAGGATTTAAGGTTAAGGATCACAGGCTCTCACCAGACCCATAGAAATGCCAAGGCAAGGCTGTAGTTTGGAACTTTCTCTTGGATTATCCAAGGCCTTCATTTGTTTCATTCAAAGTGATCTTTCATAGATTTTGTCACCAACATAGTAAGTCTTCCTCTAAAACGTGCTTTAATTCTTTTTAAATTTCTTTTTTTATTTTTCTACCTAAATGATATAATCCAAACTGAATGATTTGTGTTTGTTTACTAATAATGTTACTGTTTGTGAAAACAAGTAAACAAGGCCTATTTCACAATTGAGATCAAAGTCTCTGAAGCTTCTCATTCATTGATGTAAAACATATAATTCTCTTCCAAGTTTGAACTGTAAAAACTTAAAATTATCTTCAAATACGTCTGCCTTAAGTGATACACTGTGACATACTCTCTGTTTTATCCAGATGAAAAAAACCCAAAACAACTTGCTATAATTCTTTTACCTCAAGCTATAGTTTGTTCCCAGCAGCCACGATTTGGCAATACAGTTAAATGATGTTTTGCTATTGAGACATCTTGTCAATGAGAACATAACTTAATATCATACCTAAATCGCTTTGAATTGGTTCCTACTATTACAAACTTAATGAGCTCACAGACTGTCATGTCATAATAATCTTAGATGGTTGAATCACTGCAACATTATTGCCATGCTGCAAGCCCAACAGAAAACTTGAAGAGCTTAAAAGATTTGCAACATCAATCTATGTTTCCACTGCTTTAACTTATTAACCTGGTAAATTATCATGAAAATTCTATTCCCACAAAGTAATATTCCATGTCAAAGCAATTCTCATGCATTCCAAATCACGGATGGGTCACATGATTTTAGTGATATCAAACCTCTTGTTAGAAAGGTATTTCATTTACATACATTAGTAGTCACACACAATCATCAGGTCAGTTGACAGAAGCTGTTTAATGAAACCTTCCAAAGTTGTACTTCCATTCCTTTTTCAATAAAACTAAAAAAGTTATGCTCATGCTCAAGTCCCATAGTTTCATAGCTTGCCTGTAGTGGCTACGCAGTGTATCATTGGAGATAAGGCTGCAAGTCGAATCTCAGGCTACATCAAAATTTGTTTGACCTCTCTAGCTGTACACCTTAATGTGTATTTTCTTTGAGTCATTCAAGAGTGGGCACAGTGGGCTAACCACCTGCCTATCTTAATCTCTTGGCTCAGAGTTTTCATGACTTTTGTTTGATATCAAATTGGGGTTTTACTTTTTGACACATTCTGATGTCAAGCAATATGTTGGGTCTCTACACTGCCATTGGGCAGTACAAAGGGAAACTGATAACAAAACAAAACAGTTTCATAGCATAATCTCTAAATTTTTAGATGTTTTATTGTTAAGAACATCATCAGACAATTCTATCAGTTATTTCAGCAAGGACATGCTTTAGAAGTTCTTACCTTGTCATACGGAATCCCAAAAACTGAAGGAACTTCAAGAGCTCTTGAGCATGCTCTCTATTCTTCCTCTTTTCCTTGTCAGTCAGAATATCATAGGGAACCATTTGTGGATGTACACCACCTCCTGATAGTGTGAAAAATAAGCCAAAATGGGATTGCTTATAATCCTTATACAATCATCATCAAGAATAGAATGCTAAGGAAATGTCTGAAACAATGATGCACAAAGATACTTACTGATAAATATGCATAAGGGTGAAGGTACTTTTTCTCAACAAATAAGATATATAACTTAGTTGCTTTAAAGATATTTTAATTGACTAATCTGAAAACAGTGCCTCCTATATATTGAACATAAAAGACAAGAAAAAGGTTAGTACTTTTTAGGCCACAACCTGATTAACTCATATTGATTCTTTGTAGATTGAGATTGAAATAAAAGCTCCAAACCAAGACTTCATCATCGAAATGGTGTCTATTAAAGTGCAAACTTTAAATGCACCGAAATCACGTACATATAAACATCATAAACAAAGTGCTGCATTATATCTATACACAATAAATGTGCACCAGGCATTTTACAGGGGTCCAAAGCCACAACAGCAACAATGGACACTGAGTATGAGACACGCAACCTGTTAGGCATATTTTAGATCACCATTTCTATGCATACAAATGCAAGAGATGTAATCACTAACGTTAAAAGAGTTGAATTGAAACTAAAATGATTAAAAGGTAAAGAGTTTTTAATTTCAAGAGAAAAACATACATGCTGAAGGAAAATATTAAATGAGAAGTTTTTATAAAACATTTCTGAAAAAAGGCATTAAAATCATAAGCATGCTACAATGCATTGCAAGTTCACTAACCGATAGAATCAAGTTCTTCCTTCTTTCTGAGGGCCCAAAGGTCATGAGCATTTTCTGACAAACGCTCCGTCAAAGTCTGGAAGGAATCCGAGATTGAGAAACTAGTTGTTAACAATGTTCTACAGAAGAATAGATCTAAATCTTCTCTCCAATGAGAAAAAATTCTTTTCAACCTTGTTGCTTACTCTTTTCTCACAATGGGTACATATTAAATCAAAAGACAAGTTCAGTTTCATTCACATTGGGAAAAGTGGAAGGCTCACAACAGAACTGTTTCCTAAAATGTTGAACACTAGGTAAAACAACTGCTAAAATGCTGATTATTTCTACATCAATGTATCACACAGCCAGAGATGAAACCCATACACTACTAAAATACTACTACCATAAATTGTAAACTCATAAAGCATTTCCATTGGTGTTCATTGACCAAAATCTAGCTCAACTTCCACTTGCTTATGATTCAAACACATTCAATATCAGTGATGCTTATAGAGATTCTAGTTCTCAAAATTATATATCCAAGTCAACAAAATATGCATCAAAGCAAAATTTCAAGAGAGAAAATACATTGCCAACATTTACTGCCTCAATAATCAAATCTAATGATTGAAAGCGGTAAACTATGCTTTTAAGAAAAGGAAAAACTTTTTGAACAACAAATGACACTACTTACTAGAATCTCCCTGGGCAGAGTGATGTTTCTCAAGTCATATGGACGTGGGCTGTATCCATGGTCATACTGTCAAAGTAAAAGTTATACATTGACTTTAAATAGGCTTGATAAAGGAAAATTGAAATTATAGATACTAAGTCAATGAAGTGATTCCATATTTCTGATCATCCCCAATTGTTTTTTTCTTGATTCAAAAAAAGGCAATCCATTTGATTGTTGTAATACATCTCTTGACAATCTATGTTATGTGAGAAGAAATTCACTCCCCAGAGATTGTAAAATGAATAAGGAGCTGGTTATTGATAGGAAGGTTTTCGGCAACCACTCCTGAATATCAATTTTTTGAGGTGTAATATTTATTCATTATGGTTGAAACACTTTCCAAGGGATCCCAAACTAACAGCAGGACCAGACACATAGGATGAGACATATAGCTTTATAAGTGTCATCTAATCCCCCTTTCACACCGAGGCATAATTATCAATATCCAAGTACTCAATGCAATCTTTATAGAAGTAATCAAATATGAGTAAACAGCCTTTCTTAAGGACTCAAATTGTACAACCCTCATGGGAATTAGATTTGTAACCTTATGATTACAAGTTAAATTGCCTGCCACTGGACCATTAAGCCACTCTAAATTGAAGGTGAAAAGTTATACTCACAGCATTGGCCTTGGATGCTCTTCTCTTGATGCTGTCCCGGTTAGATGAGAACCTATCCTGGTCAGGCTCCAGCGTCCATCCCCAAGACAGCATGGCTTTCAGCGTCTCCCTGGCTGGCTCCATGTAGCGTTGTTTTGCCTGTGCAGTTAGAAAAAGAGAAAAAAACATAAGATTTTGATTATTGAGCTCCCAAAACATCCCATAGTGTTGTAGTTATCTTGTAAACTAACATTTGTCTGTTTTGCTTTGCAAGCCCTCCATTCTGCTTTTGTAATGTTAGGTCCTCGGTTCAATCTCCAGCCGCATGACTCCCAAGGCAGCAAAGGACTACACAAGTAAAACATGTAGAGAGATTTAACCGGAAGTAGGTGATCATCCAACTCTACAAAGTCTCAAAATGCACAGAGTGAGGAATGCATTTGTAGCATTGCTCATTTGCAGGCTACATAACTATTGCTCTTGCCTCTGTGTTTACCTTTTATTTGGATCCACTTGATGTGGCTAAGCTAACGTACACAAGAAATCAAAACATACTCTGTCTATATCTTTCTCCATTGACTTTAAGCTGTACATTTGAATTACAATGTCTTGACTGTATGTCTTGCTAATATTGCAAAACACATGGAACCTGTTTCCAATTGGATGGTGTGGCATCTATCATCTTCCATTTCCTTATACCTTATGCCCTTGCTCCTTGATAGAATCAGTAGAATAAAAGAAATGCCCCAATGAATAAAAAACCAAGAGCATATCTTTCTAAAAATTGCAAAAATGAATTGCATTTAAAGGGAGCTTTTTTTGCAAAAGCAAAGATTACTTGAATTGTTATCTACTTTTTCATTGTAGAAACAAATGGTGTGAGAAACACTTGAGTATAGGAAACAGTTATGTTCAAATGATAATCTTAAGTTTTGCCATCGGATTAATTCAATTGGTAACTTCCCTGATAAAAAAAAATGTCAAGTGCAGGAAAGCAAAGAAGCTAAGTGTTTTCATTAAAATCATCATTTCAAGGACAACAGTTCTTCAAAATCATACAAGCAGACATTAGATACAAATTAATTCTATTAAGAATTTAACCTCATTATCCAAGAGATGATATGGTTTCAGAAGTGGGTGTGTTCTGCGGTCATCATCATATGTTGTACCAAATTGCCAACCCTCTTCAATCTGGTTGAAAACAACATCATAAAGCTATGAGTAATAAAGATAAAGGTTTTTTTTACAGCTGATTAAAAAGAAAAATTTCAGACTGGAAGATTTTGTTGTGAGAAATTACATATATACAAACTTTAGACACCGATAGACATCAACTATCCAACATATGCAATTCTCTTTAAGAATATTATAAGTCAATGAAAATATGTAAACCATGTCATAATCTTCAATTGTTACATTACATTAACATCATCCGGCGGGTGTGGAGCTAAATGTGGATACAGATATAGATATTAAATGGTATAATGGAAAAAAACCGAAACTATCAAGAATCATGATTTTTCTTTTAATCAAGACAATAAGTAAGGGATTTTCCAAGTAGGATTTAAATGATATCAATTTCTCTCAGGATTACTAGGTTACTATCTTTGTTTTAGCCAGTCTTTAAAATGACTCATGATTTTTCTTTTAATCAAGACAATAAGTAAGGGATTTTCCAAGTAGGATTTAAATGATATCAATTTCTCTCAG
>JAUEKY010057309.1:0-11134 GCA_031833965.1 Scyllaea pelagica
GGGGGGGGGGGGGGGGGGGGGGGAATTTTTTTAAGGGACAATGACATTTCACCCTTGGTGACAAGTTAAAGGCAAAATGAATGAGATTCCTTTTCTATGATAGATATAGACGGTAGTCACAATGACATTTTTTGTCTCTCAGTTCTGAAAATGATCTCCCTATATCTTATCCGACTTGCTGTCTAGATCAATGGGCTGTTGGCTCTATGTTTTACAAGATGTGTTTTTCAACAACCGATCTTGGATTTTTTTAGAAGGATATTTATCAATTATAAATATATCCCACAGTTGGATTTTTTTGTTTGTTTTTTATTTGTTTCAAGATTACTTTAAGTTTGAAAAAGATGAATTAAGCAAAGATGAAAAAGGGAAAACAATTCTACTACTGAAAGGATTTTCAGCAGATTAATAGTATAATGGCAAAAAGAACCTTTGATTCCATTTTTGTTGGTGCTTATACTGAGGAAATGCCAACCTAGAATTATAAAAAAAAATATTAAGTTTTTGCACCTATAGAATTATTTCGGACTTCTCTGAGATAATGGTAGAGAGAGCTGAGTGCAACTATTGAGGAATATGACGCAAATATTCTGTTTCATTTTCTCACTATTCAATTTAGAATGAAATTAACAAATAAGAATTAAGCAAAGCTAAAAGACAAATATCACTGAAAAGCAAGGAACATGGTTTTAAGATCTGATTGATTAGTAGCTTGAGGATTTGTTAGTGAAATATTTTGAAATTGATGTAGAAAGATATTTCATTAGGGACAGTTTGCAAGTAGTTAGAAAAGAATATCTTCATCTTCATTTCTTATTGAATACCAAAGAAAATAAGAGCTGAGTACAACTAGCAAAGTGATGAGTTTTTTTTTTTCCAGCCCTCACTGTTGGACACTGAAGATGAAGGTTACGACGAGAAGCGAAGTGACAGTGATTCCCCGACGCCTCTACCCAAAAAGGCCAGCAACACCAACATTGTACCAGGTAGGCCATGCCTCTGTGGAGTAAGGCAGTTAGGTCTCTGGCACCTTAACCCTAGATCTGCGGCACAGGAGTTGTGCGTGCAGGCTTTGTGTGTGTAGTCTTGCCTGAATAGCTGTCGGTGAGTCTACTGCAGCTCATCGGCAAGATATAAACAAACGACTCAACAGCACGCTTTGTGATAAAAACTCAAGAAACAGCCATCCCTTAATATCACAATAGCTGTCAAAGGGGTTTCCTATTTGATACTATCATTCGATAGGTCAGTTATTTTAAGACTCCTGGTCACAAGACTTGTTTCAAAATGGATGAATGGAAAATTCCACTGGGACTGAAATGTCTCGGGTTCAGCAAGTAGCATAGACATTACACCACTTGAAGTATTTCTGGTTCCGCAGATCTAAGGTTTACATTTTAACATCAAGGCTTAATGCCTTTTTCAACACTTAACATATGTCATATCACCGGCAGAGCACTCTAGACGTGTTCAAGTGCTGCCACACAGAGATAATTGGAGGACTCAACACAAATCACTCACCCAGTCACATTATACTGACACTGGGCCAATCAGTCTTAGCACTGTTCCCATAATGCGAATGCCAGGCGGGCAGCTGCTAGAACCCCAAATGTTATGACTTAGGTATGTCGCAGCCTGGGATCAAGTCAAGGACCTACCAGTTACGAGGTGGATGCTCAATCACTTGCGTCGACAAGGCTGGTTCAGGCCACCTTTCCTTTGTAACCGTAGTCTGGTGACATGAGCAGGACAATCTTGCCTCAAGTCTGGCAGGCAGTCTGTAAAACTACAGAAGAGCATTCAGCAGCCAGTGAGAGGTCAGTGAGGGCACATGTGCGCCTTTCACTGGATACAGGTCACAGAAGATGACTACCAAATCTGTGTGGGAAGGAGCTATTGATAGAATGACAGAAAATATAGAAAAAAACTTTTGGTGATGGAAAGTGAATGCATGGATATATGCTTATGTTTAGGATATATAGGGCAAGAACAGAGGAAGAGTCTAAGCCATTTGAAAGGATCACCAGTGGCTGAGTGGCCAGAATGTTTGGCTAGTTTAACTGGGGATGGATAGTTTGAGGAAGACCCTTTAACTCCAATTCTCTCTCATGGCCCCTGGGAAAATGCTGAGAGGTGTAGCAAGGAGTAGACTGGCAATTGATGACGATGTTCAGGGGCATTGATGACGATGTTCAGGGGCATTGATGACGAAGTTCAGGGGCATTGATGACAATGTTCAGTTGCATTGATGACGATGTTCAGGGACATTGATGACGATGTTCAGGGACATTGATGACGATGTTCAGGGGCATTGATGATGATGTTCAGGGACATTGATGACGATGTTCAGGGACATTGATGACGATGTTCAGGGGCATTGATGACGATGTTCAGGGGCATTGATGACGATGTTCAGGGGCATTGATGACGATGTTCAGGGACATTGATGACGATGTGGGACATTGATGACGATGTTCAGGGGCATTGATGACGATGTTCAGGGACATTGATGACGATGTTCAGGGACATTGATGACGATGTTCAGGGACATTGATGATGATGTTCAGGAAACAGGAAGTGCAGAGTAGTACAGAGCCTTAAAAAGACAATATTTTTTTTAAAGAAGAAAAATTAGATTAGATGTTGGCTGGGTTTGAGCTGTGACTACTGGCAGGATTTTTTATTGAGCTTTCCTTGACATCGGTTTAGAATACCTACATAAAGTGCAAGGCTATATAAAAAAAATCTGTGACACAAGTGTGTTGTATGTGTATTGAGACGATTTGTGTTTGTATCTCAGGTTTCCACCTCCCGAGACTGACTGCCTTCATCCAGAAGTACATCCCCAGCGCTGAGCTGGTGGAGGACAACAGCATTGAGGTGTGCTACCGCCTGCCGGAAACCAACGACTGCATGGACAAATTCAGCACTCTGTTTGAAAAGCTTGAGCAGGTGCACCACGAGCTGGGCATTTCCAGCTACGGCATTTCAGACACCAACCTGGAAGAGGTGGGTCATGGTTAATTGCTTGTTGGGTTTTTTGTGTTTTTTTTTTGGGTTTTTTTTGCTTGCTTGTATTTTTGTATTTGTTTTATACACTTGTATTTTCCCAGCCACTGTACTAATTCCCCTTGTGTCGGTACTACTTCTATTTTTAGCAAGAGCTGTAGTCAGGGGGTATTGATGTATTTTTGATTAATAAGACATTGTATAAAAAGAGGGGACGCAGCGGCTCTGTGGTCATGGCTCTGGCGCTGAAATGAGGTGACGTGGGTTTGAGGCCGTCTTGGGACAAAAAAATGACATAGTGATTTTTATGGCTAAAACCCCAAGAAAAACCCTGTATGCCACGCCCTTGATACCTACAACATTGGTAGGTGGAATCTAAAGCCTAATCCCATCTGAGATGGATGATAAATTCCCGCGTGCATGTTGTGCACTTTAAAGAACCCTTGGCAGTTGGAAATTTAAAAGACTAGGCTGCAAGGCAGCTGTCCGGGTAAAATTGAAATTCTACCACTACCACCAAAAGGTCGCGGTAGGCTGATCACCTGCTTGGTTTAATGGCATGATTGAGAGAAATTCTTTCTCAATAATAGTTAGACCTACACTGTAATGGTAAAAGGGCACTGGATAATGAAATGATGAATTGAAATATATATAAATACTTAAAGATGAATGCTCAGTAATATATCACTGTTGAGATAGACATTCATATATAACTGTTAAGAGTACTGCATTCTTCCTGTGCATAGAACACAATTAATTGGTTGGCTGCTTGCTGATTTTAAAGGTCTTCAGTTGCCAATTTATTTACATTGATATTATAATCTTGTTTAGTGTATACAATAGTAATTTTATTGTTTTTTTTAATGATATGAGTTGTCGTCTTAGTCTTATAACTTTTAACCGAAAACTTTTGCCAGGTTTTCCTAAAAGTGGCAGAAGACAACTGGGTGGATGACGAACCGGAGGAAAAAACCAGGGAGAAACTGGAGCAAATGAGTGACTGTAAGTTCTGGTTTCTCTGTGTGTGTATGCTCGTATGTATGAATATATACTCATGCATGTTGTTTGTATATCTAACTTGTGTGTGTGTGTATGTGTGTGTATGTGTGTGTGTTTGTGTATTTGTGTGTTTGTGTGTGTTTGTGTGTGTATGTGTGTGAGTGCACCTGACTGTGCTTGTGTTGTGACTGTGTGTGTGTTTGTGTATGTGTGTGTGTGTTTGTGTGTGTGTGTGACTGCGCCTGAGTGCTCTTGTGTTGTGACTGAGTGTTTGTGTGTGTTTTTGTTTGCATGTATTTTTCAGGACCTTGAAATATATAGTAATTACTCTAAAGCTTATCTTTCAACATTTGTTATCATTACAGTACATGCTGTTTTGTTACAGTTGATGATGTGTCTGATTTGACATTGATGTTGAAGGCCCACTCTTTCTTTCATTTTCCTGCTTCATCAATTTCAACCCCCTCCCCTTCCCCTTCCCCTCCCTACCCCCAATACTTGTATTGTCCAGATGGACGGTACCCCAGGCCTGTCTCCAAACTGAGTTTCAGGAAAAAGAACAGGACCAGTCTCTTCCAGTTCAATATCCGGAACCGTGTGAATGCCTCCATGGAAAGACTTACCGATAACGATGTGATGAGTGACTCTGGTAAAGAATTTTTGTTGTTTTTGTGAAGTTAGCTTAAAATGATTTTACTTTGACACGATAGGAGGGGGCTTTCCTTTCTGATCTCAAGAGGGGGATGATTGTTGTTTTTTTTAAAATTTATGCAGCAACAAAGCAAAAAGAAAAAAAAAACACTACAAAAAAAGAAAAGCAAATCATCTTTCATGACTTTTTTTTGTGTTTTTGTTTGAAAACAAGACCAAGCAATGCAATTAATCGCTCACTTTTTAAAACGGTTAAAAATGATTTTTTAGTTATTTAAACAGCTGCAAGGGCTCATCTTTTGTTTAGTCAATTACACACAAGTCATAATGCCGGTTTTCCCATCTGACACCACATCAGTCAACTGTAGGCTTTTGACTTCTCTCTAGATTTGTTACATCTTGCAGGAAAGACACAATCTTTATATATATGAACGAATTCACCCTGGATAAGACAAGGCAAAGTTTAAGGTGTCCAAAAAGTTCAAGCCCTTTCATCACTTTTATGTTATTTCAGCAACAGGGAAGAGTCTCAAGCAATTTGTAGATAAAAATTCATAGTGCTAGTACAAAGATTTGGTTAGAGCCTTTTGTATTACTAGAAACATTTCAAGGATGTTTGGATATGCTGAATGGTTCAATTTATTTCTTTTCCTCACCATGCTGTCACCAAGCTAAAAAGAAACAATACGGTAATGATCAGTGTTGTTGTCGCCATTGCTTGATATTCTTGGTGTGACTCTTTGCTCATATTCAAGCGCGAGATATGAAATGTTGCCGCTGCTACATGTATTGCCTTATTTTTTTATTGTCCGTTTTTCACAGGTTGTGTAAATAGTGTGGTATTTTCAATTAAAGTGTAACGTGGAATGAAGACATCCCCTCTCCATGTAGTATTTTTGCTTGCTAGTTGTGTCATATATTGTAAGGCAGGCTAGGAAACCGTCTCAGTTTTGATGGAGTCTTTATGTTTTTGTTTTTTTCTGCAATTCATTGCAAGAAGTTTGAATGTCGAAATATTTGATCTGTCGCTATATATGGCCATATTACACCAATAAATTGCTTAGATGCAAAGACCTGCTTCATTGGCGTACTTGGTTGAGCATTTGCATCGTTACTGGCAGGTGGTGGGTTCGTTTCCCATGCTGCGACATGCTTAAGTCATAATAATCGGTTTTTTAGCAGCTGCCCGCCTGGCATTTGGCATTATGAGAACAGTGCTAAGACTGGTTGGCCCGGTGTCAGTATAATATGACTGGGTGAGATATTTGTGTGAATTCTCTCTGTGGCAGCACGTTAACATGTGTAGAGTGCTCCGCTGGCAATGTGACCTAAACTGTGTAGAAGGAGGTATTAAATCATAACGTTTAAACATCTTTAAACAAGATGCAAAGAAATGTACATGGCCATCATTTCTCTATTTAAAATGAGTATCCAGCTATTTGTAGTTGCTTCCATGCTTTGTTCCCCGTAACATTGTTGTTATACTTTGGCTTGATGTCTTCTTTGAGGGATAGGAGATGGGTATGGGGTTTCAGAGATGGACTGCAACACTTTCTTAATACAATACTGTGTACTTTCCCAACATAAATATTGCAATTGTTGAGTATTTTCATGCTCTGAACCTAGATGGTAGAGCGAGTAAAATATTAACTGGAATTGAAATAAGCTGTTGCTCCAACACAAGCTGACCTTTTTGCAGTGGCCCCCATACACACACTCACATTCACACAACACACACATTCAAACATGCACATACACACACAAACACACACACACACACACACACACACAGAAAAGTCCTTAAGATATCAATCCAAGGTTGTTTAGTTCACACAAAGAAATTTAAAAGAAATCCTTTTTATTTCATTAAAAAAAAATCAATTAACTCAACCAGCCTTGATAGGTATAATTTGCTGTAAGAGCACACTCCCATTTCGTCTTTGTGTTTTTATCTCAATGATGTTGTTATGCATGTCCCCAGAAAGTATTTATGTGTAGATTTCAATGTGATTCATAGCCAACTCCCTGCGGCAGCAGCCTGGGGGTTATTCATTGTCACACCACTACACCGCATCATTGAAGGGTTGATTGCAATGTTGTTGTAGGTATTCTTAATACTGTAAGCTACTGGGGTGCTGATAAAGAAATAAAGGAAGAAAACTTTTCTTTGCTAGAGTTTTAAGTGGAAGGAAATCTCAGATGCTCAGAATTCATCATGACCAGTCTGTGGTGGTGAGGACGTCAAGAAGAGTGGCCAATGGGAAATGGATTTTTATCTGGGAAAACTTACACTCTTGGCTAAATTGGTGGAACAACTACTTGAGACCTGGTAGGTCATGGGTTCGATGTCTATCTTTGCCGTCTTGAAGTCATGACATTGGCAATGTGTCTCATATATGTATTCAAACCAGGCTTCCGTATTTCTTTTGTGGTAAGACGGTAACTTTTCTTGAGGGCTCCACTTTTGATAGAAGCTACGAAGTGTTAGAGAAGGCGTGTTCCATGCAACATTACAGCATTACTATCCAGGAGACCTATCCCACAAAAAGACAAGGTATTAGCGCATGATATCTTAGTATCTTACTATCAGTTGTGTGGGGGTCTTGGAATTGGAAGGAATCATCTCCACTTCAACTGCCTTAATCACTTTTTGCTTAAGAATCTACACCTTTCACTATAAAAATGCTTTTTATTAAGTATTTCTAAACTTCTTATTCCATATTTTGAAGTTGGCATATGTCAAGGAGTACTACAGATGAGAAATTGGCATTTGAAAATTGAGAAAATTGAATCAGTGACATTGGCGAGACATGATTATCATCAAATTGATAATATCTAATTATAGTTTTGAATATTGAACCTTCTTGGGCAAAATGGTCAAAGATTCTAGATTCAAATACAAGTGTACGCTGAAAACTGACCTTTAACTACAAAATCAATCCACAAAATCATAGCTTTTGTCTCTACAGCCAAACGGTTTTCTTAGACCACCAAACAAATGGGAAATTTTTCACATGATACATTATCTTTCAATCAAATGGTTAACTGTTCCCAAAATACCCATGTCCATATAACACTTCCATTTCCAAACCATAAAGGTTTTTATATTTTTTGTTTACATTCTAATGCCAGGAGAACTTTGCCGATAAAAGCTCACATTCCTGACTAAATGATTTATCCGTAGTTCCCTTCAAGCTTTGCATTTTCCAAAGCAAAGCATTGAAGTTTTTTTGTTCAATCTATTTTTTTTTACTTTTGCCATCCCAGAATCGATGGCCTCAGAGAATTTGGAGGAAGTGCCTGACACAGATTTCAGTGGTGCCGGTAAAGTGGAGCAGATTTCTGGCAAGCTGTTACTGGGCAGGCAGATGAAGGCGCTGTTCATCAAACGATTCCATCATGTCAGACGCAGCAAGAAAGGCTTCCTCAGTGAGGTACGGCTGGTCACAGCATTCCTATCATTGCTTCGGGCAATGAAGAGCTCTCGATTCTGATGGTGTTGTAATCTAGAGGTTTAAATGAAGGTAGAAATGAAAAATTGCTTGCCTACCAACAATTCAATTGGTTTTGTCTCTTGTCATGAAATTTCGATTGTTTTTTTTTTTCTTTTCTTTTTTCTTTTTACCAAGTAATGTTTTGCAACAGTCAATGTTTAGAATAGATAATGTCTTTGATGCAGGATTTTAAATGTTTTTATAACTTAAGTGTACAGTTTTTGCCGTTTTTTACCTCAAGTACTGAACCAATGACTCATAATTCCCTAATAATCAACCCAATTAGAGCATAAATCATAGCATTGAATCTACATGGTTTGTCGTCTTAGTTTGTCTCCTTGATTCCACCCATGTGGAAAACACTCTCTTAACAGATTGTTTTATTGCCCCTTTGGCTCCACCCTTGTGGTCAACAAGGTTTCCGGGTTTCTAGAGGTTTATCAAAGCTTTGACTTGGCCAAAATCCAAAACAAAGTAAAGTCTCCAACCAACAGGAAGATTAGTATGTGACTTAGCACAAGCAGCATGAAATAAGGAAAGCATAACTCCAGGTGTCAGTTTCACCGGCACCAAAGATCTGCTGATGAATGAGAATCCTATACATACATCATTTCATAGCAACCAAGCTGTCACATAGAGGTTTTTTTTCATATCCAAATTAACTGCTTTTTTGTTATCATATACCCTATATACCGCTCAAAAGCAGTGTAGGGCCCTGACATAATGCTTAACACCAGAATGTGTTAAAAAAGTATAAACACAATCTGATATCAAACAAAAGTCAGGAAAAACTCTGAGCCAAGAGATTAAGACAAGCAGGTGGCTAGCCTTCTGTGCCCACTCTCGAATGACTCAAAGAAAATACACATCGAGGTGTACATCTAGGGAGGTCAAACAAATTCTGATGTAGCCTAAGATCGGACTTGCAGCCTTATCTACAAAGATACGCTGCTTAGCCACTACAGGCAAATTATCAACTTCATAAACATTCTAAAAATCTTCTTATTTCCTTGTTTTCAACTTTTTAACTGAGTCTTTACGCCCATAGAAATGCTTATAAGGTAGATATCAAAAGAGGAGTGCTCTAGACAGTTAACCTGCTGCCACATTGCAACAAACGGAGCACTCACTCGAATATCGCACCTAGTCATGTTGTACAGACACCGGGCCTACCAGTCTTGGCACATTTCCAAACCTGTCGGTTTCAACGTCTTAGGAATGGCACGACAACGGATCGAACCCAAAACTTAAAAGGTTTCGAAATAGACACTCAACCTCTTGAGCCAACGGTGCAAGTCGGCTAACTTTTTACAATTTCTCTTTTTTTCCACCTCTTCAAAAAAAAAAAAAATGAAATTCATTGCTTTCCTTTCCGTTTCTGTAATTTGGCTCTGTAGATGAGCACCCGTGTAAAGTGTACTTCCTTGCAGTTTTACAGAAGGTTTCCTGCTTCTTTTACACTTATTTTTACTAGTGGTGAATTGAAATAATCACAGTAAAGCATGTGATATGGTGCCGTGATCATAGCACAACCAGCGTGGTGACAAGATAACACAACAGTCGTTGTACACTTTACGTCATTAACATTTATCTTAATTCTTCATTCTGGCTTTCTCCTGGTGAACCATCTAAAAAACTGAATTGGTGGGAAACTAAAGAAATTTTCTCTTGGACCAATTGCGGTACTGTTTTAAGGAACCAATCCACCCATACACCATCATAATGTTATATACTCATACTGAGTACGGTCATCAGAACTCGATGACCTTTTGTGAGGAAATCAGAAAAAAAACCGTACTTTGCAGCGTTTCTTTGTAGATAATACTGCAAGTCCAATCTCATGCTACATTAAGATTTGTTTGACCTCCCTAGATGTACAACTCAATGTTTATTTTCTTTGAGTCATTCAAGAGTGGGCACAGTGGGCTAGCCACCTCCTGTCTTAATTTCTTGGCTCAGAGTTCTCCCGACTTTTGTTTGATATCAAATTGGGTATGTACTTATTGACCCATTCTGGTGTCAAAAATTATGTCGGGTCCCCATACTGCCATTGGGAGGGACCAAAGGGAACTGATTCCAAAACAAACAAACAAAAACTTTGCAGGGGCTGTCAGAATTTCCTATCCAGAGCAGTTACAAATGGAGACAATGTGTTTCCCCCACTTGCAAATCAGTTTCCAGAAAGAATATCGGAATTGTAGAGTAGCATTATCCCCTTTCATTCATTTAGATAAGAATAATGAGAAAGAAAATACCGCTACAAAACAATTGATATGCGGAAAACAAAACAAACAAAAAAACAGAAAAAAAACAACAACAAAAAACAACAACAAAAAATCAAGGAAATCACTCCCTCCCCGAAATAACAACAAAAAAAACATCAACAACTACACAAGAACTACAGAACAGCAAAAACAACAATAACGGCAACAACAACAACAACAACAACAATAAACCCCCAAGATAATGGGAGAAAACTTCCAATACAAAAAAATGCGTAAAACAAATAAAAACCAAAAGACAAAAAATTAAAGCCCCCAAAACAACAACACTAACACAATACAACACAAACACCAACAAACCCCAAAGACTTCCCCAATACCGACAACCAGAGCCCTCTTATTAAGAGGGCTCTGCCGACAACGCAATCTTTATATCCTTCCGTTTTCATACCCTTCCTCCTCTCCTCATCCTCTTCCTCTCCTCTCCTCCTCTTCTTCTTCCTCCTCTTCCTCTCCTCCTCCTCCAACCTCTTCTTCCTCCTCTTCCTTTCCTCTTCTTTGTCCATGTCCTCGTCTGTGTCCTCGTTGTCGTCTTCCTCCTTTTTCGTCTGTTGTTGTTGTTATTGTTGTCGTGGTTGTTGTTGTTGTCGAAGTCGTAGTTGCAGCATTAAATTAGTGATATTAGTAAAAGTAGTAGTAGTAGTAGTAGTAGTAGTAGTAGTAGTAGTAGTAGTAGTAGTAGTAGTAGTAGTAGTAGTA
>JAUEKY010057420.1:0-11133 GCA_031833965.1 Scyllaea pelagica
GAGAGAGAGAGAGAGAGAGAGAGAGAGAGAGAGAGAGAGAGAGAGAGAGAGAGAGAGAGAGAGAGAGAGATTATTTTTTAAAAATAAAAAATTAAAGATTAAAATTCCTTTTGCAAATCTAATAAAATGAGAATTTACAACCAAAGCGGAGAACTACACCTAGACATTTTAAGTCTTAATACCCCCTGCTCTAAATAAGAAATGATGTGATTTTGTGGTTGTTAAGACAATAACCTAATTTTTTGTGATCAATAAGAAGATAACTCATGTTTTGGTAGTTATGGTGTACGTTTAAGAGGGAAAAGGGGTCTGCTCTGAACGTGAACCCAAAACATGAGATACATAATGTATCGTAAATACTGAAAACCACAATACAAGGAACGCATCTCATTCCAAAGGACACAGCAGATTTCAAAACTATTAACTCAATGCAATACAACGACCAATTTGAGGAATAAAGTAAGACCAGCGAGGACTTGAACGGAAACAATTGAGTTCGAGGCATGACACTATGCGCTTTGGGCTTTTGAACGTATCCCAAGAAGAGCGCACAGAAGCAGTGATTCATAAAGACAAAGGTCGGACAGACAAGAACTCTTCTAAAGAAAATCTATTTTGCAAGTTAGCATGATAGAAAAGTGAACGCAAGTTCATTATTAAATAATGAAGAAAAAAAAACAAACAAGCAGACAACCATTGGGACCAAACTGTTCAAAGAGAAAAGGGCAAAATCAGGACACCGGAAGGTGAACTACCGTTGATTTTATAAGAACAGTTGGCCCCTACACGCAGCCTAGATCCAAAGCAAAACAGTTGATGTGTAATGTGTATCATTATGCTTGTGCTAGCGAACCCAATTTCGAATTGATGAAAAGCTAAATTGAATAACATATTATTTTAAGTATTGTGGCAACTCTCAACAGAAGGCATGAGCTTGTTCCCTATTGCCGACACAGCAGAAAACACTTCTTCTGTATTCAGATCTCAAGACCACCGGAAGATCACGAACTTTCAAGAAGAATGAATAAATTAAAAAAAAAGTAAGAAATGAACAAATAAATGAATAAGTATATACAGACGTGCCTAGTGCCTGCCAATAAGGTTGTTCTCGAGACCTATCTCGAGTCACGTGACCAATGGCGCTCATTTCATCTGCAATGAACAAACACGGCTGAGTCTTCTTGAACTGTCTATGGCTGCAGCCCCCTTAAACTTCGCTGGAGGCTGATTTCAAATTTGCAGATATTTGAATATGCTCCCAGCCGCTAATGCTGACAACCATGCTGTTTTGTTGTTTTTATCAAAAGAAGAGTAGAGATTATAGCCACCCGAGGTCACCAAAACATCAATCACGTGACCAAAACTAAATTTAGAATAATCTAATTCTTAGTGATATTACAAACAACATTGTAGCACCAACATTGAGTAATTCACTGTACTATATAATATATAGTATATATATATTATACATATATTACCACCGACTGCAGCAGTACAAATCTATGTTTTATTCTTTTTCTGTCACGAGGGAAGAAAAACCATGCTTGCTAATAGTACAAGAGGTTAAGTTGAAAAAGGAGAGGAGAGGAGATCAAAACAAATCTACTACACAATTATTCATCCTGATTGGAAAGTAGATGCAAAAAAGGGAAATTATTTGAAAGAATCATATGAGTTGGAGAAGGTTAAATGAACAGAGGTTTGCTGTTCACATGAAGGTGAAAAGAATTATAATAAACAGTGCTGTGGAGGACGATCTAGACAAATATTTAATGACCCATAGAAATAATGGATAGTTTATTACAATATAGGCTGGTGAGTTGAGGTGCAGTGACATAATGCACACGTATTCTGAGCATGACAAGAAGGGAATGGAACAATAGTGTGTGATAGGAGGCATAACCATGAGTCTTATTGTATCAATCCTGGCCTTTCTCTGTCTGTCATTGCCGGATTGAGAAAAGGAGATAGGTAGGTGTCTTGTGTGTGTCTGTGTGTGTGTGTGTGTGTGCGTGTGTGTGTGTGTGCGTGTGTGTGACACAGAAGAGAGAGAGAGAGAGAGAGAGAGAGAGAGAGAGAGAGAGAGAGAGAGAGAGAGAGAGAATGCCAGATGATCAACAATAGGAAGAAAAAAGGGAGTGAGGAGTGAATACATAGAGAAAGGAGAAGATGTATGCAATCTAATCATGGTGGATAACATTGTCTCTGAACCAAAAATTTGATATTTGATTTGTGCATGCGTGCGTGTGTTGTTGTGTGTGTGCATGCGTGTGTGTAGGTGTAAGGGATAGAACGGTCCAATCAGTGCACTGTGCACACATGCCATAATATCAATAAGCCAGGAGTGTCTCCTCTGTGAACTCTGTAGAGAAACCCCGAACAGTGGTGTGGTACAGTGCCGAGAGTAAACAAAGCCATTCAGAAAAGAAACAATAGGAGAGATAAAAAATCAGGTAGAAGGGGGGTTCGAACCCGGGTCTGCCTCAGGCAACACCGCTTTGCAACCAGCATGGGAAAGCGTGCTTACCCACTGAGCTATCTTGAATTCTGTAGCTTTTTGGAGCTTTTTTTTTACTATTCATTTCATGTCTTTAAGTGTTTGGGTTTTTTTTCTCCATATAACCTGAAGAGAGTCAAAATGGATGACAAAGAAAACATCTATAAATCCAGAGCATGTAAAAAATAGAAAAAAATGAAGAGAAATTTGGGATACATTCACTTGTGAATTGCCAAAGACACAGAGCCAACCAAAATCAGACACCATTGAGTGATGGTATATAGGGTATGATGTCTACGATATATACATATATAATATATACATATGTTCATAAAATAGAAATATAGCAAGAACTCCAAACAGAGATACTGCAATGGGGAAAAAGATAGAAAAAAAATGAAAGGGAGACATTGCAAGTATGAGACAAACATTCCAAATAAATATAGAAGAAAAAAAAAGAATGAAAGAGAGACAAATGCATGGAGAATACAAACAATCCAACTATCTAAAAACAGGGAAAAGATCATTGTAGTAAAATTAAAGAGAAAAAAAGATGGAAGGTAGTTGATAATGAAAGAGGAGAAAAAAAATCTCAAATGCAAAAAAATAATAATAAAAAGAAAAATCAAAAGTTATTGATAGTAAAAGAAAATTTGTAAAAATCTGGAATGTAAAAGTAAAAGACAAGGGGAAAAAATATCAAAGGTTAAATATAATAAAATACAAGACGAAAAAAAATAGAGGTAAAAGATAGTTCTTAAAAAAAGGAAAAAAAAAACATAGGTAAAAGGAATAGGAATATAAAGCAAAGGAAAACAATCAAACAAAGCCAGAGGAGAACACTGGGAAATGCATCAGCGAAATAACAACAAATCAGACTGATATAACAACACATCAGATGGAGGGAATATCTGCTAGCAAACACAACACTTTCATGCAGGAAAAGGGGGTAGAGGTGACAAACAGCATGCAAAGAAAAAAAAAATAGGAAAATAAATTCCCAAGTAGAACACCGATCATTATCATTATTACTATTGTTGTCATCATTTTCATTGTTATTATCTTTATTATTGCCATTGCTATTATCATGTCTGTTATGATTATTATCACATTCATATTGCCATCATGATTATTATCATTATTATCCTCATTATCATTCTAATATTACTTTTATCATCCTCATTATCACTATTCCAAATTATTGGTCAGAAAAGAAATAAGCTAAAAGCTCTCATGTTGAATAACTGAAATAGTTTTCATATGTTCTAATGATGCGGCAACTTCAAGATGGGTTTAAGATTCCATGAACAATGACACCTTTCAGAGGCAATGGTAGGCGATTAATAGCTATTTCTTTAATTAATTGAAAGTAAATAAAATAAAGTGAAATATCTATTTGAGTGTCAATTCACAACTGATTTCTTACAGTAATTTTAGCCATGGTGCTCTTACTAATACAAAGATCTTCAGAATCTTGTCAAATAGGTAGCCGAATATTGACAACGTGTCAAAATTGATATGAATTTTAAAAGTTGAATCATATTGACTCCTTATGAGCTTTTTCTCACTTGGAAAAAAAAAGTGCGGTATGACAAAAAAAAAAAAAAAATGAAATATAACAGCGAGGCAAAAATAAAACAGAAAATAAAACAACAGGAATAACAAGCATCCCTTCCCACGGCTTCTCCTTCCACCAAAAAACAAACACCCATTCAGAATAAATCGGAAATGTGCAACAGGCTGAATAAATAATGCCACAAGGAACCCTGACCCTGTAAATTTTGGAGTACCGTTTGTAAGATTAAATGAAATGGGTAGAGAGGAATCACTTAAATATCACAACATACTTCCAAAAAAGACGAGCTGACTGGTGGACGATTTGGCCACCACCGAGGTGAGGCCGAGAAAGACGACGGGCAGGGCATCCAGGAAAGAAGAGTGCGGGGCGAGCAAGAGGATGGGGGCCTCCTTGGCACTGGCCTGCTTGCCTTTCTGAACCACCCAGAACATGCCGCCCACGAAAAATACGGCACGGCACAGAAAAAGAACCACCGGGCGGAAGAATCTACAATGGTTCCACCGAGGAGGAGGAGGAGGAGAAGAGGAAGAGGAAGAGAAAAGGGGGTAAATCGGTGATAATTGTGCCTGGATGGATTTCGATTCTTTTTGCTTTGAGATTAGATCATATATATATGTATGTTATTAACTTTTCATGACAGTCAGTGAGGCTGCGGTATTCTTCACTGGTAATAATATGGAATGAGAAAGACTAAGCTCTATGGTTCATAAAGAGGTGGAACCTCAACTTGAAAAAAAAATTCAAACATTCTTTTACAAATTCAACATCTAAGTTAAGTTTAAGAAACTTAAAACGTAGTTCCCTTAAGGTTCCAACATAAGGAATAAATCTTTATAATAGATTTTAAAAAACCTGATGTCAGGGAAACCCTGAACAGGTTCCAACCTTGTATCATTCACATTTTATTTTTATAAATTGATTCACAAATGAGTTGTCGGAAAATTTTCAATCAAAGTTTGATTCTAATCTCTGAATTGCTAAAAAGTCTGTTAGATTAGATGTTTACGTTGTTCTGTTGACTAATTCTCATTATTTTGTACGAATCAACAACAACGTTATCATCTTATCTAAACACTTAAACACTTTTACCCTTTTCGAATCATGTATCTACTGTCCAAAACATGGTAAAACTAAGAAAAAGAATCAACTTAACAGGAACAAATGAATATGGATAATTTGCACTACAGAATTGCAAAAATTAATCAATTACATTTGGCATATAAACATAAACTTAAGATTCATAAATCAATTTCTAATCAGTTTATTACATTTTAGATATCTACGGCATGAGCAATGTTCAGAGATTCCTATAGATTTCACTTATTCATACGTTTTAGGATATTGTTCATCACAGCCTGACATTGCAAATGAGAGAATTTCTGTACAAAGCGTTCAACATGATGTCTTAGGACCCCTAAGTTGTTTTGTCCAGGGCTGGGACTCCCCAAAGTCATTTTCACACAACCTTGGATCAAAAAATTGACTTCAAGGGAAAACAGAGAGAAACCCAATATATTCAGAAAAAATTCTTGACTTTCTATGAAATAGAATTCGAGTAGCTGTGGTTTGATTGTGCGTAGTTGACGGCCAGAACATGCACAGAGTTGAAGCTTTAATGCCTGCAGAATCGACAGAACACAGATTTATCAGCGATGAAGATTTAATGTTATTTGCTGATAGCAATTGCTTTTAAAGAGATGGCTGTTTCACCAGCTTCTGCTTGCTTACAATTACAATGAAAGGTTGTCTTTCTTCAGTGTTCCTCAATGCAATGGCCAGTTGTGTGCTATAGTTTATCTCTTTATAACACGAAAATAATGTGCAACTAAATAAGTTTTGAGTTGCTTCATACAATATACACTGAAACCTCGTTATACCACCAACCTTAGGACCTTTAGAAATCTGGCGTTATATAGGAATTGGCGATACAGCGAGAGCTGATCCTGGTGGTCAAAAAAGAGATTAACGTTTTCCTGCCCTTATGATAGGAATGAATAACAACGCTAGATGTAGGAACAGAAGGAATAGGGGAGTCTGGGTGATAATCATATCTGTTCCTTATGCCAAGTAGGTGAATTCATAAGTGAAGAGGTGGGAATGGGCTTTTAACTTACCTAAATAGTCTTGAGGTGGCGTTTTAACGGGTAATATTTTCTATGTCAACGTTAGGTGTATGTAACCTGGTGGATGGGGGTACAACGAGTTATTTCACTGTTTTTATATATATAAGTAATCAAACTGTACCTCAGCAAAAAGCAGGCGGTATGCGGCAATGGCAGGGAAAAGGGGGAAGGGGGGCAGCGGTATAACGAGATTTCAGTGTATTCTAATAACAGCAACCCCATAATATTATATCATTCAAAACAAATAATAACATTCAGTAGCCCTTGTAAAGATTGACTCTCATAACATTTGGGGTGCATTTTTGTAAAGATTAAAAGCGCGGGTTAATACACATATACATGGGTCGGAGGAGGTTGTCTTCACCTCACTTTTCTAATTTTGGTCTTTCATTGATTGACAAATCGGAAAACCAAAAGAATTTGCCTATTATCAAGATCACAATTCTTTTATCTCTTTGGTACTTCACAGTGTTGATGACTCAGCAATTTGTATATTCCTGATTTTTAAGAGGAGACTCCAACAGTTTGGTTATCACCTACAAGTGAAATGGGTAGTGCTGTTTCCATTTTTTTCCACACTCTCAGAGCTGGAAAGCAATCTGAAATAAGCTGATGTCTTTACCAGAAATTAACCATTCTATGAGTGTTATTTGTCTTTGTTTATCCTCCATAAACTGGACAAGTGTAAGTAAAAATAGTAAAAGGGAGAAACATAATTATAGAGCCTGAACATTTTCTTTTCACAATCAAGCTATTTATTGCTGAAATATAGAGCGTCAATAGCATTACATTTATCATCTATTAATGCTTGGATGAGGATAATTCCTCTTCAGGTGGCGAATATTTTCACATCTAATTTGTGCTTCTGTTATCTTGAAAGATCTATTCCTCTCCCCGATCAGTTATTCCCACCTAGGATTTCTGCTGGAAAGGAAGAAAAAGAGGGTTGGGAATGAGAACAAGTTGATAATCTACCCATGAAGGTAGTTTTCAAATTAAGAAAATTAAAAAGATGTCTTGGAATTTCACAATGCGGGCCGAAAAAAATTCAAGAGCATACTCACAGCCTCCACCCACTCATCGGTTTCTTTGAATCCTCTTTTGACCGAAATGAAAGTGAAATCGCTGCAAAAGCCCAGGCCAGGGTAAGAAAAATCAAAATAAGCACAAGGCGGATTGGCGCGATGGTGATGGACATTAATGCAATCTGTATGAGACAAAAAGAAAAGAAAAAAGAAATAGTCATAATAAAGACTTCTTTAATATTTTAAGATTTGTCCCTCTTTTTAAGTACAACAAGCCACTAACAGTATCTGAATTTTCCCCACTACTTTTTACTGTTTACATTCTACATCATGAGTTTGATGATTAAAAAAAAAATATTTGTGATTTGTGTGTGTGCTTGGAAATTCCCTTTTCTGAAATACATGATAAGCTGTCTTTACCGGCTTCGTTGGCGCACTTGGTTGAGCGTCCGCCTCTTAACCGGGGGGTAGCGGGTTCCATTCCGACACTGTGACATACCTAAGTCGTAAAAGTCGTTTTTTTAGCAGCTGCCCGCCTGGCGCTTGGCAATATGGGAACATTGCAAAGACTGGTTGACCTGGTGTCTGTATAATGTGACTGGGTGAGATATTCGTGTAAGTAATCCGTTTATCTCTGTGTGGCAGCACGTTAACATGTCAAGAGTGCTCCGCTGTAGATGTGACCTAAACTGTGTAGAAGCAGGCGTTCAACCAAAGAGTTTAAACGTTTTTTTTAAGCTGTCTTTATTTGGACACAGGTCCCAATGTGCCGGATTTTATTCAGACATAGAGACTATATCTGCAAGTAAACAAACCCTCTCAGCCAATCAGAAGACGCCATATTGAACTGACCCGGGTCCTAACAGACACTTTGTACATATAATCATTCACCAAGGTTGTGTAAATAGTAAATAGTGCTGAATCATCTCAACATGAACAGAGAATGTGATTCTCAGCTCACCTTAAATATAGTAAGTACTGGGGTTTGTGGATTTTTCGCTATATTTTTCCCAGGGTGAAATATTAATAACATCTGGTTCTTTCTGTAAGATTAGTGGCTATTGTAATGAGACAAGTATTCTAAGTTGGGATGTGGATAAGAATATTTATCTTTGCATGCTGTTATATTATAATTCACATCTAAAAGGGAACCTTGAGGTACAACAAACTATCCTCTTCAAGATTGTTGTGCTTCAATTTTAGAGAAAATATCTATGTAGTGTGGTCAATGTTGTGCCTTTTCTTTTAAGCCGAAAGAAAAGCATTCTACGATGGCAAGCAAGGAACTAACGTAGTTTGCGTCACGTGAGGTGTGGCTCGCTTTGGTTCGATGCCTATTTGAGGCGCTGCTGGAAACCTTCGGATCATTCCCTCCCTTACCTACGTTTGAGAGGGGTTTCACCTATATGTGACATAAATTAGATTTCTTGATTGTCTTTTTCAAAACTGATAGTTTGTTGTTCCTTTGCTCTTGATGGACGTGGTGCCTCCCTCTGCCTGAACCCCTCCCTGAGATCCAATCTACAACAACTCACACACTCCTCTTCCTCCACACCCACGCTCTGCCAGCGTGAAGTTGAGGTGGCATATCATCAATACAAACCACACTCATCACCTCCTCTCATTGAATGGGCACGTAATCCTGCATGGATACCATCATAACACACACCCACAACATAAACTCAAGCTACCACATCGGCTGAATTTTACCCCATCCATATACTACCATTACATTATAATCCTACATCTATCTCTAGATATATGCAAACTTGTTTTTTTTTTTGGTTTTTTTTTTGGGGGGGGGGGGCAAACACATATTCGTTTTTTACTTGTTTGCACATTTTGTCCTGCTACGCAATACATATTACAGGATGCAAAAGAAATCATTTTCATCCCTTCTGGTATGTTTATAGTCTGAATTATTCCCACTAAAAAAGGATGTGAATAAGCCCAGATGAATGCATCATAAATATCTGATGACTGAGATTTTGTTTATGTATCTACAAATCCTGACTTAAACTGCAGTTTAACCCAACTATCTTCCTCATCTTTTGCACGTTCTGTGGAAGATCTCTCTTCTAAACTTAGATTCTGACTCATCTTATACAGTGACGATTCTAAATTATTGCATGAGAGTAGTCATGCTGTCAAAAGTTTGCTCCATCAGTGTGACAAAACACATCATAAAATATATCAAGAAGGGGATCATTCGAAAATATGTTTGCTCACTTGAACTTTGTCGAGGAAAGTCAGCTTGAGTTCATGAACAAATGGGTTGGGAATATCAGGAACTGCCAGAGACTTCTGTCGTGGGATGACAGTGTTTCTCTTCATCGTGGAAGGCTGGATGACGCTGAAGCTTCAATACGGTAGCAACTGGACTGTTTGGGTGCATTCGTATGACTTCCTAGCCTTAAACATTTATCAGCCACTCCTTAAAAACGTAACGTAATCATTAAGTTGCTCACGAAGTACGTTCAACTATTTTTATGCTGGTCTGTCAACAGCCAACAATCGTATGAACAGTCTGTTATCTGGCCTGTGAGGTTATCGTTGTTAAAGTTCCTTCCACTTCCGGGTTAGCATGTTGAGCTCATTGAAGTTATTAGTAGCAGAGATAAAAAGATAACAACAACTGTTTCTTATCTGTCAATAAACTATTACACGTATTGAGGCCTATCAATAGTCTATTTTTAAGAGGGAAATAACGTTGGTGCTATTTATGCTAGTGGCTGTGATGAAGATGGACTTTTTAAGCAATTCTTGAAGAAAGTCAGCATGAGTTAATTAACAAATTAAATGGGTTTGGAATATCAGGAACTGAACTGTCAGAGATTAATCAATAACCTCTCCCTCCACTGCCAGACAATGGAATAGCCTCCCCGCTGACATAGCTGAAACTGGGAATAATGAAACATTTATTTTATGTCTTATAAATTATTCGTGCCCTTTGTGAACTGTGGACTGGTCCTCACAATGTGAGGTTTCCACAGCATGATGATCAACATAAGCAACAACAACAACAACAACAACAACAACAACAACAACAACAACAATTTGAAAGCAACAATTTTCACTAACCGTGTTCCTTATGGGCCTAGTAAGCTGAACTATTTAGTACATCCACGCTTTTCCTATAATTTCTCCCGACCTTAGTACACTGGTGACATTGTTGCTTATTTCACTACACGAGCACCCAATTAAAAACTCAAATTTAGACGGCACGTCTACTAAAATGCATAGCCATGCTAAATCTTCCAATTCCTGAACAATTGCCTATATACGATATTAAAGTCATGTTGAACATTAAATTTAGCTGTTAACATCCATTCTTTTTTTTAAAAATCAATAATCCTGTCGGTCATAATTGAGAACATTGGTACACTCGATCTTTCAAGTCTAGAGGAGTCCTTGGTGTAGGCCTACATTTGGGCTCTGATTCTCAAACATCGGAACCCCATTTAAAAACGGTGTGCCTGGTCTAGTATTTTGAAGCTCACTTTTGTATTCAGTGGTGAATTTATATAATGATAGGAATGGACAGGGCAAAGAAAAAAATAAAAAAAAGAAAGAAAAAAGGGATTAAAGAAAATGAGAAAAGAAAGAAAGAAAGATGTGCAATTAACTATTTATTTTTATAATGAAGGCGAACTTCAATGAAATGCAGCAATTAAAACAAAACAAAGGAAGAGAGCACACTTTAAATAGGTTCTTAAAAAAGTAAGAACAAATAGATACAATGTGACGGAGAGTTATCAGCTTTCACATTTCATTTAGAATAATAAAAGAATAAGAACAAAAAGTCGTGAGGACATTTTATTCCAACTGCTTACACATGAATGAAAAGCATAAAGACATGATTAGGTCCTAATCTGCAAGTAAGTGCATCTTCTTGGTGTGTGTGTGTGT
>JAUEKY010057531.1:0-11132 GCA_031833965.1 Scyllaea pelagica
TCTCTCTCTCTCTCTCTCTCTCTCTCTCTCTCTCTCTCTCTCTCTCTCTCTCTCTCTCTCTCTCTCCCCACCCCCTCCCCCCTCCTCCTACCCTCTCCCAAAACAAGAATTTGCCTACAGTTTATTGGAGGGATCTGCCTGTAATAGCTAAGCAGTGTGTCTTTGTAGATAAGGCTGCAAGTCCAATCTCAGGGTACACTAAAATTTGTTTGACCTCCCTAGATGTACACCTCAATATGTATTTTCTTTAATTCATTCAAGAGTAGCCATAGTGGGCTAGCCACCTGCTTGTCTTAATCTCTTAGCTCAGAGTTTTCCCATTTTTTGTGTCATATCAGATCGGGTTTGTGCCCTTTGACAAATTCTGATGTCAAACATTATGTCGGGTCCCTACTGCCCAATGGGCAGTGCAAAAGGGAAACGGGTAACAGAAGAATATTGGAATGATAAAGCAGATAACAATTGAGCAGAAAATAGATAGCAATATATCATTACGATAATACTATCATAAAGACTATTTTCAGAATTATAAAGAATGAAACATCCTTTAAAACAAGTAGGTAGATTTCAGAGAGCCTTTGGAAGAAAAGTGCTTTATTTTTCCTCTACTGATACCATCTTCTCCATAGACTATATTCTGATAATATAGAAAATATGGGGGGCAATCTATTTCACCTTGGTTTTATGGGTATACTTAAACAAATCATCTGCTGAGAAGCGTTCACGATCAGACTTATCCAAACTTTTCACACTTTTTTAGTAATGGGAGAGGTGGTCACCTGTAAAAACCCAAACTCTGAAAAAGTACTCTTCAGTCTTACTCTCAGTAGCTGCTTGAATAGACGTTCTTCCGACTTTCTGGAAAATACAAAGGGGGGAGGGACGGACCTATTTCACCCTGATTTCACTGAGAAGTGTTCACCGTTGGATTTCTCCTAACTTTTCACTCTTATTTAGCAACAAACTAGGTCGCCCCCCATCAAAACCCAAACTTTGAATGACTATATCCAGACTGAGTCCTACAACTCAATGTGCTACTATGTGTTTATAGGAGCAGTCTGAAAGCGCAGAGTAAATAGGCTAGAAGGTAGAGCAACACCATGGGAGACAACGATTTTTCGACAGAGGGCCTTTGTCAGGCACGAAAAGAAAAACCAGGGGCCTTGCCTGTTTTCAGTTTATGTACTGCTTTTTCAACTTCAGAGAACTGGTTACATAAACATGAAAGGGTTGAGGGGGAGGGAAGGAGGGGAGGGGAGAGATATGGAGAAGTGGAGGGCGCAGAGGGTAGTGTTTCTATGTGTTGTGTGTGTCTGTGTGTTTCAGCATTGCAGGAGACCTGGCCAGCCTGGTGGGGGAAATCCCAGCCCTGAGGCCTGTGCTGGAGTCCCTGTTCCACAAGATGCTGGTCTTCCCCCTGCCCCAGCACAAGCATGACTCGCTCATGGTGGTCAAGGAGGTGGGTGAACCGCTAACATGTTAACATTAAGCTGTAACGCTCTGTTTCAACACTTTGTAATTCATGGAATGAGGAATTGCTCTGGACAAGGTGATTTGCTGCCACACAGAGTTGATAAGTGATTGTGATTGTTACATGCCTGATAAGTGGATGTGTTGTTGTTACATGCTGAGAGGTCGACATGTGTTGTACTCATTGAATATTGTGTTTGTGTTTGATGTAATATCTGTTTGTTTACACCAGGACGTTTTCATTCTGAAGTGTCGATGAGATTCTAGTGCTTCTAGTTTAGATTTTTTAATTTGATAAATCTTTTGTATTTACATTTTTTCTTTCCTTTCAATGGACAAAAATTTGAGCGAGTGAGTGAATTAGTATGCCCAGCTTTTGTTATTGTTGTCGTTACTATATTATTATCATTATTGTTTTTATTGTTATTTTTATTATTATTAATATCATTATTATTATTATTATTATTATTATCATTATTATTATCAGTATGCTTATTATTATTGTTATTATCATTATTATTATCATTATCTAAATGAAAATCATCTATTTCATGAGTGAAATGTAAACAAATCAACACAGAGCACACAGAAAACACACCTGCCCAGTCTTCACAGCATGTAGTGCCCAAACCTAAACAGTGGTCATTCTGTTGTTGCAGCTACTGACAGACCCCAAGAAGGTGATGTCCATCCTGGGATGCAAACACAAACACTCCAGGGCCAACCTGGCTCTCATCAAGATGTAAGTCACTGCACCACCCAGGGACTGGGATGGGTACCAGGGGGTGGGCTGGTGGAGATCATCTCTCACTACAATGGGTTTGTTGAACACATGAAGCACTTAGGTCATCACATTCAGCATACCGAGATTGGACATGAAGTATGCCAGCAGTGGTTTTAAGCCCCAACTTTCATCATGAACTGTTCATATTATCATTATTATCACCAAATAAATGTTCAAGTAGATTATCATTAAATAATCAGTTATTTAACAATTTGGGTTTCCTTCTTTGTTGATATAAAAATGAATAAGAAAAGGAATATGTGGTTCAGTACTGAAATTAAACAAAGCCCTTAAGAGAAGGAAAAACAGGAGAGAGAGAGAAAATGTGTTCACGGCAGGGTTTGAACCGAGCCCTGCCACTGCAACATCGCCTTGCGAGTAGCAAGAGAAAGTAGACTATACACTTAGCCAAGCAATACCCGAGGTAGCTTTGTTTATTATTGACGCTGTACCACACCACTATTTTCTGAGTTTTTCTACTATTGTCAGTGCCTGCTCCACTTCTATGTCTTTGTTGTTATACCTGCCTATCAGTGTTTATTTTTATTTTGCATTCCCACTTCAAAACAAGCACACAGATCTTATACCCTGCTTTTTATGTTTCCTTATACTTAATTGTCTTGCTCATATCCTATATTTCCCTTTTTCATAGTATGATACAGGCATTTATTGTTAGTTGCCCTTCAATTGAAAATGAGAGTAGCAGATGGCAAAGTGGATAGCATGCTTTCTCCTGTTTGCAAGCTGATGTCGCCATGGCACGCCTGGGATCAAACCCAGCCCTATGCTCGTTTTCTCTCTTCTGTTTTTTCTTCTCTGAAAAAGTTTTGTTTATTTTCAACCCTAATCACACCACTATTTCTTAGTAGACAAACTCATAAGAATGATGTGGTCTTCTTACTATTATCAGTGCCTGCTTCCCTTGTGCCATATTATTTCTTAGTTGATAATGCTTTGTATCTCCCCACCAGGCTAGTGGACACCGTCCATCAGTCCAGCCATGCCTCAGAGCAGAACCTGGTGTTTACATCCGTCACGTGTGTGGATGGTCTGCTGGCCTCTTTGGAACGGATCAGCAATGGGGAAGCAGTGGACACCAGCCGGGTCCCTCACGGACGAGGTGGGCAGACTCAACCTGCGATTGAAAGTTCAAGGGAAAAGAGAATCTGACCTTGCTTTTATAGCGTGCAATATTTATCAAGGTCCTCAAAGTGATTTACAATGGGAGGTGGGCAGACTCTACCCGCGATTGAAAGTTAAAGGGAAAAAAGAATCTGACCTTACTTTTATAGAGTGCAATATTTATCGAGGTCCTCAAACTGATTTACAATGGGAGGTGGGCAGAGTCAACCTGTAATTGAAAAATAAAGGGAATAAAGAATCTGACCTTACTTTTGTATGGTTGTCAAAGTGACTTACAATGGGGCGCCAGCCCAACTGCTAACACGAAACAAGCAGGATGAGATATACAGCCTGCCATCTCCTTTATCTCATCCTTTTGTCTTGCATCCTACTATCGTCAACATTATGAGTTCAGCAGTTTGAAACAACCAAAAACAAACATCCCAGACTCTATTTACCACATTTTCATCCCTTTAAAAAACCCTGTGGTCAATTTCTTATGAGATACATATATATTTCAGCTTGATAGCTATTGCCAATGTTAGTATGAGCTGACAGATAATGTAAGGTAAAGAGCTTTATTTTATTCTCAGCTTTGGCAAAACTGCCTCTTGGATAGAATGCATTCTTATATCAAATTTGTCACTTTTGATGTAGGTTCTAGACTCCATGGCAGACGCAGCATGACCTTGAACCCTGATGACGATGGAGGAAGTGAACTCTCTTCTCATGTTTTTGATGAAGAAGGTAGGAGGAAGAAAGCACTGTAAAGTAGCATCAGATGATTTTAAGTGATATGCCCACAGAAATATGAACTTAACATCATTTTAAAGTTGTAAGATATATATATATATAGTGTGTCATCAAAAATAGAGAAATGTAATGTCAAGTAGAAAGTACCTAAGCTTTTGCTTAAATATTTATGGGCCATGATGCAGGATGATTTTGCTGTTTCGCATTTATTCTGTAATAAGAGGATATCAACCGATGCTCACAATGTAATTAGTCAGCTTTGAGCTTATTTGAAACAGGACAGTTTGAAAAAAAAATAGAAAACTATACTTGTGTTCATTTACACATGAAATTTGTGTCTTGTAGCTGTAGGCCACTTGCTTGTGAAATAAAAAGGAAAAAAATGAAAGAGGGTGTGTGATTACATCATGAAAGATGCTTTTATTTGTAATTGTGAATGAATCATACAGTGAGAAGAGTTCAAACTTGTTTTTTTTTCGAACTTCTCACACTCTTAAGTAATGGAAGTACTCTGCCCCCTCCCCCCCCCATTTTCCATGTTATTTTTCCTGGTCCCTGAATGGCTACCATTTATGCAATTTGCCTTATTTTAACCTTGCAGTGTGATAGTAGTATATTTGAAATAGCTCTCAGGGATTTATTTTTATCTTCTTATGTCTTTGTTTGTTAGCTGTAACCACAGAGGAGACAGAGGACAGGTCCAGCACAGCCGATTCCTCATCTCAGCCTCTGTCTGACGCCCTGCCTACAGACAGTAAAAGCAGCACCCCCACCCCCACACACATGTCTCCGTCACGACAGCGATTTGAGGCAGAAGAGAAAAGTAGCGCTGGTCAGTTTGTCCACTTCCTGCGCCATCGTCTTCCGAGCTTGATGAATGCCTTGAGTTTGTGGGAAGTGGACGAGGCAATTCAAAGCATCGCTTCTCAATTTTGTTCAGGTGATTTGACAGCAGGTTTTAGTGTTTTTAGTAGATAATAATGATAATGATTGTATTTGTTGAGCACTCTTTCCTAATAAGCTCAGAGCTCTTTACAATGTCAATTAGATTCAATCATGCATACAGCACTCAATACATAAAATTACATGATATAATACAATACAAGGGAGAAAAATCATGAACTGTGGATTTAGCTAAAAGAGTTAAGAAAAAGATGTGTCTTGAGCTGTTTCTGAAAGATTTTAATGGAACTGGAACATTGAATTTGTCCAGGTAGAGAAATCCAGACAATCAGGCCAGCATTGATGGCTGATGCCGAACAATGCTCTAGCATCCATAAGCTACCTGACCTGACGGTGGTTGTTTTGTTGTTGATATTGTTGATATTACTACAACAACACCCCGCCCCCCAACACAGACGCACATCTGGTTGTTGTTTATGAAAGTGTTTTTTACAAAAGGTTTCAATGCTGAGAGAGTTATTTTCCCCATCTCTTTTATTACTTTTACCTTTGTCTGTTATTTCCTATTGATGAATAGAACAATTTTGAAAAGTGATAAGAGCATGGTTACAATGGTGAAGGTATACTGTATGCATTCTACCCTCTATATTGGATAGGTAATAATAATGATATTAATGATAGTGATATTTGTAAGGATAATGAACATAATCACCATATTAGTAATAATGATGATAGTGTACTCATATATTGCCTTGACTTACACATAAGTGGGCAAGGTGTTGCTTTGTCCAAGACTTACACATAAGTTTGCACGGTGTTGCTGTGTAGGGCAAGGAAACAAGCAGCATTAGCTAAGACTAAATAGCAAAATTGTAGAAACCCATAAAAATGTAAGTAAAAGATAGAATGAAAAGAATATGGATAGAAATTACAGATACACACCTTTAAAAGTAAAACAAATGTATCAGGTGCTTGATGCTAAAAATAGCAATAAGTTACTGATATACAACTACATTGTCAGCACTTTTGAAAAACTAGTATGATTAATTGTGCAAGTTGTTGATGGCTATATTCATGCCACGTCCATTCTTGCTATGAACCAGACCATTCCAAGCCGCATGCCAGAGCCAAGGGGGTGGAGAACACCAGCGTGGTGCTGAATGCCGACGGCCTGTACGTGGCCATCATCACTGTCCTCAAGCTGAACTACCGCCTCATCAACACGGGCTTCTATGCCAAGCCTGGGACCAAACAGCCCCTCATCTCAGAGGTAAACTTTGACTTACTTGACTCAATCCTCTTTGTTCCTTCTGGAACATGGGCCCTCACAGCAGATCTCCACTGGATTCGGTCTTGCGTTTGCTTTTGGGTTTCCCTCCATGACAGCTGGACACGTTTCAGTTCGTTTGTCAGGGTTGTGCCAGGTTGTAGCTGGGCGGCCTCTCCTCCTTTTTCCCTTAGGATTCCAGTCCAGGGCCTGTTTGGGGATATTCTGGGGGTCTCTGCGTAAAGTGTGTCCAATCCATTTCCACTTTCTCTTTCTGATGGTACTACCTATCAGTTCCTGGTTGGTTCTATCCCACAGCTCTTTGTAAACTAGAGATGTTTTTATTTGTTGGTTTGTACTGGGTTGTTATTTTTCTTGTTTGGTTTTTTTTTTCCTTTTTTGTTGTTTTGTTGTGTATTTTCTTTAGGGATGGAGGTGGTGTTGTTTTGTTGTTTTTTTAAAGAAAAAGGGAGGTGAGTAGTTAAATATTTTCTTCTTCGAAAAGAGTTACCTATGCGTCAATTTTTGGTTATCCGGCCAATCAGTAGCTGTGTCTTGGAACTACGATATTTCTTCTGCAAGATATTAAATTGAAAAAAAAAGTGCCGCAATTGTTGGCAAATTATGTGAAAGCTACGGACCATAGTTGAAGTAGGTGGGCAAGCCTGAGTTTAGAAATGTACTAAGCAAGACTGACAGATGTGGGTATAATCATGCCATCTACTTATATCTGCATTTTCCTGTCCTCCCCCTTGTGCCATGCAGAAAGAGTTTGTCAACGAGCTGTTTGACTCCGGTCTGCTGCTGTTTCTGCCCCCTGTCTGGTTGGCGGAGGTGTATCGTCTGGTCCTGGCCGAGTCTCTGTTGGACCCCAGTGTCATGGTCAACCGCAGCGGACAGAGGAGCAACAATTGTGCCCTCAGATCCCTGATTTTAGGTAAACAACAGCCTTCAATGCGTTTCAATAGCCTATTTTTAGATGTAATGCCTTTTTAAATCATGCTATATTATGTTTCGTTTTGCTTTTAGTATTGTCATGATTATGTTTGTAGTGATAAATGGTAGCCCTTGATTCTTAGGCTTTTGAGAGAATAGAGCTTGACAATGCATAAGAGGTATGAGCGCTTGGATGCAGGCAACAAGAGAAAATATTGTAAACTCGATCTAACAAGACTCTTGGAGTCAGAGCTAGTTTCCTGTATATCTATTTTCTGTAACCTGTTATGCATTGTAATGAATGGCTCCCACTGTGCAACAGTTTTGAAGTCTTGAACTTGACATTTTCACTTCAAGATTCATCCAACAACATTATCTCATTGTTCTCTTTTCAATGCTCTTAGATCTAGAAGGGGCAGGGACCAATGAGGTCAGAGGTCGTTTGATGTCGGAATGGTGGGAAGAGACACGAGTCAAAGACAAGCAAGAGGAGGAGGACAGCGACAACGGGGCAGACATCAAGTGGAAAGCTGAGATTGGTACTAGCTTTTTGTTGATTGGTGGGCATGAAAAGAGGAACCATTTAAGATATAATTAAGGATTTTTACAGTGAGCAGTTTGTTGTAGGCAAAGCCGTATAATTCCATTCTCATCAGAGAGCGAATTAAGCTGCTCTAAAGTATCACAGTGTGTCATTTGTACTGGTAGCCCTATATTGGGACTAGAGACTGCAGAATCTAGTGTTGTACAGGTTTCTTTGTGTTTTTACATCATATGCAGTTTGATGTGCATCAGGAAATGCATACAGATAACACACAAATTAGTGAATAACCAAAGTAACATTAAGTTTTCAAAGTTCATTACTCATAATAAAATTCTGTACCAGGAAGTCTTTGGGTCACCCATTGCTGTTTGTTTCTATCTGTCCATATCATAAGCCTCCACTCTTTTTGCCACTTTTGTAAAGGCTTCATTGTCATGCACATCTAGTACTTTTCTATCTTGAAGTCTTTTCATAGAGTAAATTATTTGTCAAGGACAGATTTTGCACACTCTAACAGCTGTATGTGATAATGATGATCTTAATTGTCCTTTACAGGCAATCTATTTTATATTTTTGATTATCTTACCACAGGCGTTCCAAACATATTCTAAACATTTGGTTCCTTTTTGACGTTACAGGAAATAGCACTAACATTATTTTGAGAAATTGATTTTTCATACTTCGATTTCATTATTCATTTTCTAGTGTAAGAGCTATATAAATTTCCTTTAACATGTCAATCTAGCCTAAAACATACCACAATGAATGATAGATTCTACTTTCTTCTCCTTTTCCCTTGATTCCTTTTATCCCCCCTTCGAAGACAGTGCAAAGTAGAATAAGTGATATTTACAAGGAAAAGGTTGAGAGGGGGAGGGGGCCGAACTTTCTATGCTGAATAAGCGTGAAAAGTTTGGACAAATCACATTTAGTAAGAAAACAAATCCCATTTACTAAGAAAACAAGAGTAAAATAGGGTTCCCCCCCCCCTTATTTTCATGGCTTTTAGAAGAAAGTCTTTTAGAGATAAGTTCAACAGCTGGTTTGATTGAGTATTCTTCATTACCAAAACTAAACTCATTTCAGATGATGTTATTTTAAAAGGATGAGTAATTCCAACTTCTTTAATCTCTCTCCTTTCTTTCCATGTCCAGGCAAGTCGTTGGCTGCCAGCGTCCTGTCGTCCTGCTGGGACGAGATCCTGGACATCCTGTCGGTGATGCTGAATGACACCAACCCCGTGTCACGCACCACGGGCGTCACGCGTCACAACCTGGCCCTGCTGCTGGCCACCGACAGCGCCAGGGAGGACGTGCGCCGTGCCCGAGGGGCCATCTGCATCGCCCTCAACGGCCTGCAGAGAGCTGCCAAGCTGTGCTGCATCCTGGGTAGGTGGCCAAAATAGCCTCTCTCACTAAGGTCAATGCCATTTCTTTTTTATGCATCTAATGAGGATGTTATATTTATACATCTTTCAATAAAGTAGGTTTTAATTTGTATTAATGTCAGGGATAGTCAACCAGTGAGCTCTTAGGTGTGTAAGGGTACCTGACAAAGTAGGGATGTTTTTATGCCATTTTTTGTGGGGGGGAACACAACATTTCAGTTAGACAGATCAGCCTTACTTGATGAGAAACAGGACAAGTGAAGAATAAAAAGAGGTGAAAGTAAACAAAAAGAGAAAAATATTAGTTAATTTTTTTTTCTATTTTATTTAGAGTGTGAAAATTTCAAGAAAGAAAAAGGTTGTTGTGATATCTAGGTCACATTCTGAATAAGAGAGTAGATTGCGGAGTTAATGTCATGACAAAACCTCCTTTTCCATTTATACAATCTGTCCTTGTTTTACGAGTATATTTCATATTTTGTCTGTCCTTCTCATGTATAGAACATTTGTACAAACAGTCAATGATATGGACATTTTCCATTCTTTGAACTCAACCATCATTGATTAGCTCCAGGCCGCCGGCACTGAATTCTATTCTGTTTAGCACTGTTTGATTAACTTGATAATAAATTCAATTCAGTATAATTTTTACTTATGTGCTTGAGTGGGACTGTGTATTAGTATATATAATAATATTTTTCTTGTAACGTTTTTTTCTGTCTTTAGGGCTGCAACATTTATGCGGCAGTGCCTTTGCTCAGCTGGCTCAGACTTCCTGTACAAAAGAGGACTTTCGAGTGGCGTCAGTACCTGAAGGGGGCAAGGGATCAGCGGCCATGACAGCCAGACCCAAGCTGGTCAAACTCCATGCGGCCCACGTGTTGAGCATGGACGTGGTCATGACCACTGGCATTGAGATGGGCAGCCATTCGCCTGATTGCTGGAAGCACGTCTTACGGTGAGAGAGACTCAATGGCTAGGTGGACTCCTTATGATCACAAGGCAGCTGAAATCCTTGTGTGTGTGTGTGTGCGTGTGCTGATAAGAACATTGTAAAGGAATTTTGCCACACTGTGAAATAGTGCTTGGCCTCAAGGGGAGCTTTAGATAGATTGTAGTAATTTATTTAGATTTGTGGAGAAATATTCATAGTTTGGTATGACAATGTTGTTTCACCATGATGGATCGTAACTATGACTAAACAATGCTGCTGAATAGCAATTTCTATCAAATTACTTATTTGCCTAGAAGTACAGCTGAAAACCCATGATTATTGATTGTTTGGAATGGAAGAGGTTCTTTTTTTCTCTGCAAATTTCTTGTCGGGCTTCACGCATAGTAATTCTTTCAATTTAGTGAAGCCTTGAATTTTTTCTCTGCAAGTTTCTTGATCTCTCTTCTTGTTGAACTGCATTCAGAGTATTTCTTATCAATTAGTGATGGCCATGAAGTACAGGACAAATTACTGCTTGATTCTTTAAATTGAAGGGGCGTTTTACAATTTTTTTTCTCCATGTTGTTCTTCTTGTCTAACTTTATGCACTATTCCTGTGAAAGCTGAGCCATGTTTATGTTCACATCTTTGTTGTTTTTGTTTTGATATTTCTTGGGGTAAGAAATGATTTATTTAGGCCATCTTTCTATGTAAAGTTGTAAAGATACATAACTCTTCATGTTGCCCATTTTAAGATATTGAAATTTATCTACAATAACTAAACCTGTTCTTCCAGATTTATACAGCTTAAAATGAATAGCTAGGTTGAGAGGGTGTTTAGGTTTGGGAGCTTTTTCTTTGTTGAGCTTTATCCTCCTCCAATCAAATAGATATATCTATGACCAAGCAATGATCTTAGACTGTATGTTTTAGGTGCTGTGCTCACATCTCGGAGCTGGAGCACACCTATTTCAGCCAGGGCAACAACCAGTCCAGTCTGCCAAAGGTCATGCAGGGGTCAGGAGGTCAAGA
>JAUEKY010057642.1:0-10000 GCA_031833965.1 Scyllaea pelagica
TCTCTCTCTCTCTCTCTCTCTCTCTCTCTCTCTCTCTCTCTCATTCTACACAGTATACAGCCAAGTACACACTCCAAAAAATACAAAAACAAAAAAAAAAAACGCACTTTGCAGACGCAGTCGCCGTCAGAGCTTTACTCACTCCACACACAAAACTTGAAAACACACACCAAAGAAGTTAGTGTTAGTCAGTTTGGTCAACATTGGCATAAATTTTCCGTTCAAAGTAAAATTGTTTATCAATCCTCAAAGAACATTGTATAACCAGACGGAAAATTTCTCTTAAGACAACAAATGATTAGTGGTATAATCAAAATCTAACATATTGTAATTCCCCGTTTTACAATGAATTTTAGAATTTAAAAGCACGAAAATATTATTTGGAGTTTATTTCATATATGTACCTGGCATAAAGCATGGCTGTCAAGGGAAAACGAAAAACATGGATCATTTTTACATGGACAAATACCAAGAATGCCGAATTTGCTGGGCTTTTAACGCAAAAGCTATTGTCTATTGTTAACTCAAAACCATCCTGGAATGCAGTTTAGACCGAGAGGAATTTTTTAAGCCCTCAAACAGCAAAATAGGAGCCTTAATAAATCGGTAGCTTGTGCAGTTTTTTTATATAATAAATATCTCTCTCTCTCTCTCTCTCTCTCTTTCTCTCTCTCTCTCTCTCTCTCTGTGACTGTCTGTCTCTAAGGTTTCATCTGCAACTTAATACTTTATCCCATATATAAAGATGTGATATGATATGAATAAAAATCATTAAAGGTCACTAAGCTATCAATGGGAAGATTAGGTGCCCTGGAGAAACATTCAATAAATGAAATCTCTTACCTTGATCTTAGTTTTCATTCAACACCACTTCTTTTCTTTTTCTTTGACTAGCGTCACATTGTTCAGAAATTGCCAATTTGGAGCTTGTTATGATCTTGACAGGGGACTCGATGGCTCAGTTGTCATGGCTCTGGTGCTTAAAAGAAGTGACGTGGGTTTAAGTCCTTCTGGGGGACAAAAATCACATTTTGATTTTTATCGCTAAAACTCCAAGAGAAACCCCGTATGCCACTCCTCAAATCCCTACAACATCGGTAGGTAGGATCCAGAGCCTAGTCTATTGGAGACAAACGATAAACTCCGAAACCCTGTGTGCACGTTGCACATGCTAGAGAACCCTTGGCAACTGGAAATTGAAAAGAGCAGGCTGCAAGGCCGCTGTCCGGGTAAAATTGAAATTCTACCTCTACCACCAAAATGTCAAAGTGGGCTGATCACCTGCTTGGCTTAATGGCGCGATCCAGATAAATTCCGTCTCAATAAGAATGGGCCCTACACTGTAATAGTAAAAGGGTATTGGATGATGAAATGAAATGAAATGATTTGATCTTGACTACCTAAGTGAGTTGAATGGAAGTAATTGAAGTTTTTCATTCCAAATTGGATTCTCTTAATCTCTCTTAGATAAAGAGTATAATTGTGAGCAGCATAATTGTTGTCTCCAAAGACAGCTTTGGTCCATCATATTTTTGTCGTTTCTTAGAAAGAATGTGATACTATCAACACAAAGGAAATAAAGATGACTGTAAATGAAAAATGTGTAATTGTATGCATTTTAGAAATCCTGCTTAAGAACTTCCCTTGAGGCTTAAGAGTAATATCTTTGTGAAACGCATGACATAAAAAAAATCTGCTGATAGGGTCCTAAAGAACTTCTTGCTGCACAAGCTTGGTTGCTTAGTTGAGATTGGTATATATTGTATTGCATATCATAAGCCAACTCATCTCTTCAACTGGGGCATTCTTAAGAAGAATAGAAATTCAAGAGGGCAGAAAACTATATGGAAAATTTAATATAAATGGAGGAGGGGTATGACCACTACCTGCCTCTTATTATGCAATGCACTGTATTGATATTGGCACCTTACATACTGGCTGGTCCTGCCAAGAGTAGATGCATAACTTTAAAACACTGGGTTTTTTTTTTTAATCTTTTTCTTCTGAAAGTTGTTATTAACTCTTGGTAGTTTAATTCCTACTGTCACATGTCATGAAGTGATTTTTTTATATCGAACAGTAAAATGACAACAGTCTGGGAGGCTTTTAAAAAGGATGAAAGGGTTTGAGAATCGACTGTCACAATTTCATCTAAAATTTTCGTCAGGCTAAAAAAGTGCCAAAAATATTTATATTGAATTGGGACAGTGGAGGAGATAGGAAAGAATAGGGAGATGCGAGAAGACATATTTCTTTAGTGAGGAAAAGAGAGGAGAAAGAAGGAAGAAGGATCAAAGTTAGGAAAGAGAAAGAAAAAAGGCAAAACACATCTTGCATTCTTTTTCCTTCATGTCATTGTCTTAAAAAAAAAGAATTTGTTGCCATTTATAATGATGAGGGGTCCTTGTTATGAGGGAAAAGCCTACTATTCTAGAAAACTTTTCAGCTTCTAAAAATTTTCATTCTGTGAATGCCTTTTGCATCCTACTAAATAGTCATTGTTTTACATGTCATATGAAAGCTTGCTTTTTTGCTGTTTCTATGTGCTTACAGCCTTGATTTCAGCAGTTATAATCATTCAATGTTCTGATTGATGTTGTTTGTTATTGATACCCCAAATAACCATATTGAATTTTGTTCCATCGAACTCTGTTTTGTTCTTTTCTGGGCTTTTTCCCTCCATTGACACAGTAACTGCTCAACTCAAAATGAATAAACAGGTTATTTGTGACCAATAAGATACAATTAAAGCAAACAGCATATGAAACTCACCATAAAAGAAAAATAAAACGGACTTATAATCTACAATAAATCCAAAGTGTTGCATGAGGAGAGTCAGAGAGTCATTTGATATTCAATATAATTGGGAGGTCTTTGCTTAGTAGCTATCTGATCAAATTCACTTGACATACAAATGTCAGGCTGTTTCTGAGATCTCATTAGGGAGTATATTCTTTGTAGGTTTTTGCAGATCCAGTTCTTGAATTAGGTGTTCTTATACTTTTCATCTCCTTGAGTTCATTGTTCAATTCTTCATTTCATTTCAATCTATTCATTTATTACTTACTAACAACAATTAACATTGATAGTTGCTGACGCAAACTTAATGCAGTTGTGTTGTTGGTTTCACACTTATTAATTTCCACTTCAACTTTGATCATAGATTTTTATATTGATTTTGCTTATATCAAAAACATATTATATATGTATAAAAACTCAGAACAGTGGTGTGGTACAGTGCTGAGAGTGAACAAAGCCATTTAGAGAAGAAAAAAAGGAGAGAAAAATCCGGTAAGGGGGGGGGGGGGGGGGGTTCCAACCCGGGTGTATCTCAGCAACGCCTCCTTGCAACGAGCAGGGAAAGTGTGCTTTTCTAATGAGCTATCAGCTATTTTGAAGTGATTTTTCAGTTTTGTAGTAGGGTATTATTCCCTGCAACTCCGTGTCACTATCATCGACTGAGGCATAGCATTTGTGATATTATATCATCCCCAGTTCCTGTTCTCAATCAATCTGCCATTTTGGTTTTTTGAAAAGAAATCTAGATAGGTTGAACATCATATAATTCCATTCCAGATTAATTCATTAAATGTCTCATAGAATCAATCTAAGGAAGATATTCATGTTTCTACCTTGTATATACCACAACGGTGTCAAAACCAGCCTAGCATTGATTGAGATTTAAATGGATCAAATGCTGATGATTTGGGTCTCTCATATTTCCTGCCCAATGCTAAATAAAACATTTGGACATATTATTTACTTGTTTGTAAGAATAACACAACTTGAACAACCTTTTTTGGGCTGTTTATTTAAACTATTCTTAGAAGTGCCTGGATAACATTTCAAAAACATTCAAAGTGACCATTGCTGGATTGTTTGGTTGATATTCTATTTGTTTGTTTATCATGTTTTATCAAATTATTTTTTCAAGTTTATATATTTATCCAATTTTTATCTAATCTTATCCATGGCCCAAACAATGCTATGGCTATTTTAGACGTTTCATTACCATGAACATCCAAGCATTGAGGTGATAATTAAAGCATCTGATTGTATTCTCTCTCTATTTTTCTTTCATTAGTGAGTTATGGGAGTACCTGGCATCCCTTTCGGTGGAAATTAACCGACTGACTGATGGGATCAAAGATGATCCAGAAAAGCTGGGCATTCATTTGAAGACAGCCCCTGAGAAAAGGTGTGACTTAGACCATTTATTGTAATGATGAAAACTAGTCTACACTGATAATAAATCTGTTTGATTTGTTGACACACAAAAAGCCATACTTTTTTAACCATTTATCAGCAATGGATCAAAATATGGTTCCATGAAAAGAGAGTTGGATATATGTTATGTGTGATATGAAAAGAACAAGCACACATAACAACTGCATTCCATACCAAAAAACAAGTTAAACCTAAACCCATTCATAACCCATATGTTGCAATCTAAGATTGTCAAGGTTTCACAGTAAGAATTCTTCTTATTAGTGTAACTTTATCATTTTCTTCTTTCTTTCATGAAATAGCTTATCTTTCCTGCATGAAGAGCTAATATTTACATGCATCAAATCAAGAGCAGTGAGTGTCATTGATTATCTTAAATGTGATTGAAAAAGTAAATGAAATCTTTGACTTTGATCCAAAAAAGCTCTTTTACATTTTTTGATCAATGTTAAGATACTTTCATAGTTTATAGAGCTTGTAAATCAAGACGGGTAATCAACAATACAAGGTAATACAAGATAAGCTTTGACATTTTATCTTAAAATGTTTGAAACTGTCCAATTAAATGCCTAGCACACAGTTGCATTTCACTCCCATCTTTCTCTAACAACTCAAAAGGCAATGCTCTCACTCAATCAAAACATCTATTTTGTAAATGAATTTTGCTTATATTTTGCTTTTATATATTTTGATTCAATTTAAGATATTCTTATCTGCTGGTGGTAGTAGAGAACTACCTGGTAATTGTTAAGAATACTGTCTGTTACCGCTGTTCAGATCTTGCAACATGAGGTGGCCACTTTTAATGAATAATGGTCAGTACACTTTTCCATCATTGTTTCTTTTCATTGATGATAGTATAGTGTCAAGGCTGTCCGTTTTCTGAGCAAGACATTGTTGATTTGATTAAATAGCTTTATTGAGTCCATGTGCTACTGGAGATAGACACTTATTCATTAAAGAAGCAATATTTACTGCACAGTTACCCTTCATTTTTATAGTACTTGAAAATTGACAGGGTTTTTTTGCCTGATATAGTTACTATATATTGCACTTCACTTTTAAAGTATTTGATGTGCTCTGGCCTTGTGTAAGCTGCCTTGGATGCTTTCTGACTGTTTGCGGGTGCTGATATGGCCTAAATTGTGTTGATAGCGCCATGAAACCCTCAAGAAACAAACAAATGAGTGAGCGATGTAACTGTAGAGTGCAGCTAAAATGTTCAGAAGCTTGGCATCAAAGCAGCTCAATGGGCTCAATGATGAAGAGTTAAGTTACATTGAGTTTGGATTTGGGTGATAATATTGGTTTCTTGATTTAATTTGTCACTAGAGAGAGTATGCCTATAGTGGCTAAGCAGCTTATCGTTGTAGATAAGGCTGCAAGTCCAATCTCAGGCCACATTGTTTGACCTCCCCAGATGTACACCTCAATGTGTATCTAATTTGTGTCATTCAAGAGTGGGCACAGTGGGCTAGTCACCTGCTTGTCTTCATCTCTTGGCTCAGAGTTTTCCTAATTTTTGTTTGATATCAGAATGGGTTAGTACTTTTTGACCCATTCTAGTGTCAAACATTATGTTGGATCCCTATACTATCCATTGGGTGGTACAAAAGGGAACCTGATAACAAAAAAAAGCTAGAGAGAGTACAACAATCCCATATTGCAAAAGCAATGAAAGCAGAAACAAAGCAAAAACAAAGACTTACGATTTATTCCTTTCCATTAATAGTGGATCTGCTAGTGCTCCTGACTTTGAGTCCTCCACCTATGGCACAGTACTGTACATCCTTGAGGGAGTCCTTCCTTTCCTGCAGACATTCTACAGAGACTTCTACCTACCAGAACAGCACATGCACACCAATGAGGCAGATGAGACTGATCATATGGCAAAAGCTTGTGTGGTAAGTTGAATTCCAATTCATTGAAGATATGAATAGCTTAGTAGCTAGAGTGTTATTGCTTGAAGACTTAAAGATGTTGTCCTCAACACCTGTTGTTAAAAGAACTGAAGTCCTTAACAAGGCTTTCCTGACTGAGCCCTGGCAAAATTGGGTCTAGCTCACAGCTGACAGGTAATATGCAATAGATAAAGTGCCGTACTAAGATGATGACTGGGTGACTGTCCTGTAGTCATCCATTTCATGCAGCAGAGATCCTATTCATACTCAATGGAAGGACATATTTCCTTCCTATTGGTATCTTCAGATATCACCTTGTACTTTTATCTAACCTTATAGAACTTATAGATTCAACTCGCTTGATTGGTACCAAAGTACAGTGTTACTCGGTTATTACAAGAACCCCTGTTCCAAATGAGAATTGTCATTATTACCAAGCTCTCGTTATTCTCAATTTCAGGCTAAACAACTAAGTTATCATAATATGGCTGTTTGACAGCCTGAAAAACTGAGCGGCTGGCAGCAAGCGAGCTTTCGTTGTGTTGCACACACACACAAACACACACACATATATATATATTTGATATCGCCTACACAAACTGTAGTACACTTTGTGGCTACCGTGAATGTAACTTTTTGTCTGTGTGTTACTTGAAATGTTACACGATTTTCCATGATGAGTTCTCGTTATTCCAGGGTTCTGGGTTGCTTGGTATCATTGATCCAGATCTCCTTCAATAGAGAAGTAATAAGAAAAAATGGGGATTTGAAAAAGTCTTGTTATTTCCGAGTTCTCGTTTTTTTCAGTTGTCGTTAAACTTGAAGCACTACTGTATCTCCTTATATTCGTAGACTTTTTGTGTTTGATTATTTCCATTAAAAGTGCCTCCTAAAAGAAATGTATTATTTCAAATCAATTCCTTTCTTATCAGCAAGATTTTATTCTCTGATTTAATTGACATTTCTTCTCAAACCAGATGCTGGGAGAAATTCTTGGCCCGCTGCTTTTCAAACCTCATCATATGAAGAACCTTGTCAACTGTCTGACAGTCATTGTGCCAGCATCCAATATGCCCAACTCTGTAAGGCTGAATTGAAGTGATTTTTTTTTCCTCTGCAACCTTTCCTACCTACTTCTCTGTTTCTTAATCCTATATTTCTTCCTCTTTTCTCACTCTGCTTGGTTTTACTTCTTTGTTATGATCATTTTGTCTATCCTGCTGTCTTTTTTTTTTTTGTTAATTCTTCACTTTGTTTCTTTTGTTTCAGATGAATTGATTGGTTGATATTTAGTGTTATGTTCAGAAATTGTAGTTTTTATATTTTTAGTTTCTTTTTCATAAATAAACATTGTGCGATGAAAGTTGTTGTCTTTAAATGTGTATTATTCAATTCAAATACATCCTCTCAGATAAGTAAAAACTTACAACACTCAGATTTTCAAGAGTCCTCTGCTTAAAAATTCGATTTTTTTTCTAGTAAGAATATATTATGATTTGAGATATATGCTGATCTATATTTGTGAATACCAAATAGAAGCTTTTCTATTTTTTTCACCCTGTAAACGTTTGAGTTTCATTTTCAGGTATTCAGTTGTTGCACTTATAAAACAGCATCTTAAATAGTGGAAAAAATATCCTGTTTATAGTGAGTAAGCCGCTAAGAAAATGAAAACAGGAAAAGTTGTGTGGCTTCCAATGAGTAATGAAGTTGAATCAGGCTCTTTGTATCTCACCCCAGACTTTGTACACGGGGCTGAACACTTGCTTACCATTTAGCTGCGGCTGACAGTGGACTGAACACTTGCTTACCATTTAGTGATTACGTCCAGGTCCATAAGTGTTTGCTTGCTACAGCTGACAAAAATGTCTTTTAACCCAAGTTTTAGTGAGAGAGCCAGAGAGAGAGAAAGAGAGAGTGAGAAGAGAGAGAGAGAGAGAAAGAAAGAGAGAGAGAGAGAGAGAGAGAGAGAGAGAGAGAGAGAGAGAGAGAGAGAGATGTGACTCTGGACAGAGACGTGGCAGCAGGTGAGAAATGACTAAAGATAAAATGAAGTCGCTAAGAATTAGCAGGGAGGACATTTTTGCTGTTTACCCGGTGAATGTCCTGAATTAATGAATGTGTGTCCAGACATTGATCTTCTAGCTTTTAGACACCTTGCCCCCCCCCCACCCCCAAGAACTTTTATCATGCATGTAAAGACACAAAAAAGTGCAGTTATTTATATCATTTCACTGTCATTCTGTATATGATTAAAGCTGAAGGACGAATGCAGTTTTTATAAGGCTCTCTTTGAATAGGTATTTTCCTCTTAAATCTTTAAGTATGATATGTCATTATGATCCTCTCTCCCCCGAATACTTAACCTAAATTGACGTTTTTGTTCAACACCCTTAGTTACACTTGACAGGCCATATTACAACAAGCGAAGCAATAGGTAAACGTTTACCGGCAGCCACACAGAGAGAAACGGGGACCTACTGGAATGGTCACATGGTCGCATTATTCCGAAATCAAGCTGACCAGCCTTATCACTGTCTTTACTACGACGAGCGCTATGCGTGACAACTGCCAGGTGGCGGATGTTCGCGTCTTGGTTATGGCCAGGAATCGAGCCCACACCTACCGGTCCTGAGAAAGATGTTGAACCATTTGAGCTCACGGCGACTTTACTTGTGTTTCATCAGATGCAATAAAAAAGGCCTTTTGTACGATGGTTTGTCTGTAAACGGACAGAATAACAGAAAAAAGCCTATAGCTATCTTAGGTTTAAAAAATTATCAGAAATTGTGACACAGCACTTTTTATATCAAATGAAGTCAGCTGGGATGTTCTTTAAAATGTTTTAATGTTAAGGTTCAATGTACTGTGTCAACAACTCAACAGGCCATATCACCGGTGGTGCACTCTGTGTATATTAACGTACTGATACTGGGCAAACCAGTGTTAGTACTGTTCCCATAATGGAGAACGCCAAGCGGGCTGTTGCTAAAAAAAGATTTCCTCTATTTGGGCCTAGACCTAGGGTCGACCCTATGAACTATTGGTTACAGGGCGGGCACTCAACCAACTGCGCCAAGCAAGCCAGTAGATATACTTTTGATTATATAATGTAGGCTAGATCAGGTTATGGTGACATAGCCATGAACTAATATTGTTGCTAAGTTCGTTGTTTTATCACAGGTTGGCTAAAAAAAAAAAGGGGGGGGGGGGGGAATTAAACCTGATCTTTTATCCTCACCATATGCTTCTAGATTAAATGTATTAGCGCTGTCGTTGGCTCCGATGGTTTACTACCCACTATCTATACCAGAACCTGTAGGGCGAATGCGAACAGGACTAGGACATGTTGACCCGCTGTCCGTATAATATAACTGTTTGAGATTTTGAATTCGCATTGAACCCCTCCGTTTATCTCTGTGTGTCAGCATGCTAACTTGTCCAGAGCGCTCCGCCAGTGATATGACCTATAAAATGTCAAAGTAAGGCACTAGAACTTAATTTGAAAACTGTTTGTGTTCTTAAATGCGTTGTCCCTTAACAAAGCTACGTTTGTACCTCCCGTCAAGTTCGGAACTGATAGCACAATAATCACTTTCTGTTTAAGCTAACTAGCTAGGCCACGTTCCCACCTTTCACCTTTTGGCACTAGGCAAGAAAGTCTTGTCATCGTCAATCTTTATCAATATCTCAGTGGGGGGCTAAAGGATCACCACGGTAGGGGGTCTTTCTTTCTTTTATCTTTTCTTCGTTGACTTGATTGTTAATTGCATTATTGTTGTCAATTAATCATTACCTACTGATAATAAAACCAGGACGATAGTTAACATGGTGCTAATACAATTTGTGGTGACGAACAAGCGACTGTGAAC
>JAUEKY010057753.1:0-17575 GCA_031833965.1 Scyllaea pelagica
TAATAATAATAATAATAATAATAATAATAATAATAATAATAATAATAATGATAATAATAATCATAATAATAATAATAGTGATAGAAATAATAATGACAACAAAAATGATGAAAATAATGATAAACTTATGATGATAATCATGATTGTAATAGTAATAATGTTAACTTTGAAATAAAGAGCAACTGGGTAATTCCCAATTCAAAGAGGACATAAAAGCAGGAGAGAGAATCTCAAGCATATAAACAAAACAAACAAACAGACAAAATGGCAAACCCTAAAACTTGACATGCTTAATAGCTCAGTTGTGAAGTATCAAAAGAAAAAGAAAATAAAATCAAATTCAAAAAAGGACAAAAAGTGGATGACATAATATATTTCTCCAGCAGTCTGACCATCTATCCCAAAAATAAGCATTCCCTTCAACCAAACTTTCTGTTTTTTTCATCATGTACGTTCTTGTATCAATAGAATGAATAGGCTGAATTATATTGATTCAAGAAGCTTGAGGGCTTTACACAAATAGATGTGAATACCTAGATACCTCTTTCGTGTAAATTATTCATACTGTGTTAAATTAAAGGAGTTGTGGAACAAAATTATTTATGAAAAGAAATGATTGTAGAAAATATCCAGACATGTACTGCCAAGCTAGTATGGGGCATTTCAGTTTTGCTGTTTGTGAGCAATTATTTATTTCTTAAATTGTTATCACAGACATCCTGGAGGAGACTTGTCTATAATAGAGATACAACTGGAATTCTTAACAATTTTTTTTCTTTTTCTATGTGATATCAACTTGAAACCAGGAGCTTTAAATTCAGAATCATCAATAGAAAATTGCATTGGAAGTACAATTTGTTTGTTTTAAGAACAACAAAGAGCCATCGGAGCTTGTAAACGAAATTAACATGTGGAAAATATAGCTTGAGACCAACAAATTTTAAATGCCTTTGTTAAATAACTCTTTCCAGTAATTGTTGAGCAATGTAATATGAAAATTACTCATCATGTTGTTCACTTCCAGTCATATTCTTGCTGCAAACTCCATGCTCAAAGTTGTTTTCATGATTGTCTTCATTTGTTAGACATCTTTTCATGAAAGAAATAATGATCATTGGCCATAAATCTTTTTTCAAAGTCAATCTTTTGCCAACTGCTTATTTTTATCTTTACGTATCCCATCAATGTAGCGCTTAATAGGGACTGACATTTAAATGCCTTGTTACATTTTATCATTTATTTTGATATCACTAAATCACAATGGTAAACATCCATATTTGACAAAAATCTGTGCCCCCATACTGTTTGTGGGTAGAACAACATAGCTACAATAATTTTCTTTCTTTGTTTTTTTTTTTTTTTTTTTTTTTTTTGCATCATCTTAAAACAAATGCTCTTTTCATTCAGATCACTGGTTTGACAATCCATGTGAACAACCAAGTCACAAATGTTCCCTGTGTCATGAACATCACACTGGCTACAGGCACCATCGAGAATTGCACCATTGATTACGGTGACAGCACCCCGATGTTTACCCACATGCAAAGTGCATCCAGCCAATTGGAAATCAGCCTGTCTCATCTATACACTTCTCCTGATTCCTACACAATCACTGCAATATGTGCCAACGCAGTAAGGCATTTGTTATTAATATAAATATATTTTTATGAATATATATACATATAAATTTGAATGTATATATATATATATATATATATATATATATATATATATTTATATATATATATGTATTGTATCCTTCAAAAGAATATTTTTTGCCATTTTCTATATTTTCTTAATTGATGATAAGAAATATGAGGTTAACATTCATTTGCCTCTTGCAAGAGAAGGCTGGGTTTTCACAATGTGAACCATAGAGCATACTGAGCAATAGTGGTTCTTTTTCTTTTTTTTTTGCTGTAGGATAGAAATATTTTAACTTAAGTACAAGTTCAAACCTGTGCTACCCTGAGCTGTGGAAATGAAGAATCGCAATGGTGAAAGTGAAATGAATATGGAATTATCCAGTCAAAATGAGGAATCAACATATCCTACAAGCTTTCAGAACTTGCAATGTCCCATATCCCCCCCCCCCTTTCAAAAATAGTTTATTCATCCTACACAATCTTGCACGCACTTTTTGTCATCTGGCATATAGATGTTCAAAGTGTTGAAGAAGAAAAGTAACAGTTAAGGTTGTATGAAGGCTTAATGATTATCAGTCTTTGTAATTTTACGTGCATTGCTAGAACTTTTAAGCGTAATCTCAATTCAGGACATTGTAGAATCATTTGTATGTCCAGAATTGGAATGGAAAAAAATTGTTTATGTAGAAAAGATATGAAATAACAAGAACAAGTAAACAATTTAATGGGAAAACCCTCAAAATTTTTCCCCGCTTGCATAAGTTTCTTTAGCTGTAGTGTAGCTGGAAAGTTTTTTAGATCTGTAAGAATTTTTTTCCATTTTTTCTATCTTGATGTTACATGGCTCATTTATAACTATGATTAAATTCAGGAAGTGGATAGTGTTGCAAAGTTCATTGCAAAAAAAAGGCAAATCCTTTTTTAAAAAAATAAAAAACTGTCTTTGAATGATAAAAGTGAACAAAGTTGATTAAGTTAAGAATGCCAGATGATTGCATTTTGAACAAAAAGTTTTATTTAAAAATGTAGCTTGACATCTGTCATAAACTTTTTTAAACCAAAAAAAAAGTACATCATACAGATAAAGCCCTTTTGACGCTAAACTCTCACTGCAATTCATGAGAACTTGTTCTTATGTTTGTTCTGGTTATTTTTTCATATTTTTATTCCATTGCTCTGATACTCTTGCTTTTGCATAAACACGATTAAAAAAACACTTTTTTTTATACTTGTCCAGATCAGTTCAGCAAACACAACAGAGACTATTCTGGTTCAAGAGGCTATTACAAATTTGCGTCTGGAAACTCTTGGAAGTGGGATTGGTCAACCTTTCCATTTGGTGTGGCGTGTAGATTCTGGCAGTCACATCAATTTTTCTTTCATATTTGATGGAAGTCCTGTAATAACAGATACTGTGAGGTCTGACGCCAGTGTCTACCGGTGGGAATCAGTGCAAATGGCTGGCCGCCCAGTGAATGGATACAACTATGAAATAAATGTAAGTAGGCCTATTTGTCTCCCTGTAGAAAATCTAACGAATAGATATAATTCAAGACAGTTCTTAATCCCTTGCATTTGAATCTTTATTACCTTTGGATAAATTATTGTTATTTGCATGGAATGCATTTTACTGATGTAATTGACTCTTTCGTCATTTTCATGGCATTTTAACTGCATTTTTTATCAACAATTTATTCTCAGTTTGCTGCATTTTGGTTTTATGATCATCTTTGTGGGTTTGATATTTCAATCATAGTTAATCATTTTCCTTTCCCCCCTCTCCTTCTCTTGTGTCTTTCACTTTGAATTATAGTGATGAAAATACTTCCAATCTGACACACTTACTTCCTTACTTAGACCTTGGCCTTGCCTTGGAGCTTAGGCCTTAATCAAAACTCCTCAACTTTGTCTGGCTTTAGGCCGTTCTCTCAGCCTTCACCCAGCTGTAACCATTTTTATTTAAATCTTCCATCATGTCTCATCTTCAGCTCATCTTTTTCTTGCCCCTTGTGGGTTCCACAATAATATAGCCTGTCTTGTTGTTTTTGGTGCAGTCTACATTGGGCAGTTAATTTCTATATCTTGATTATTAGAAACTGCTTTTGTACTCTTCTCTCTCAAATTTCTTTTGTTAAATAGGCCACAAATGCACTGAGTAGTCAAACCATTAGTGGAACATTCATCGTTCTCCAAGAAATTATCAATCCACACATGACTTCTGACCTGAATGATGTAACTACAGACAATACTGTCACCTTCACTATTGACATGACTAGTGGATCTGATGTGCATATTGGTAAGGAGCCACTTTACTTTCTGAAAGCTTTTCTGTTAATGTAAAAAGACTAATCTTAGTAGGTTTATTGATGCATTTATTCAAGTAAACAAACTTTTGGACACAAATCTGAGTTCACAGAGTTCTGAGAGAGGGAAAGATTGAGAGATTGGGGAGGGGGGGGGGGGGTAGAGAGTAAGACAGACGAACAGACAGATAGATACACACACACACACACACACACGCACACACACAAACACAGCCACATACATGCACTGACAGACAGACAGACAGCAAAAGGTTTGTAAAAAGATGCAGAAAGATGAAGTTTTTTATTAACAAGATAATTGGATAAGCAGCAAAATTTGTGATTATGCATAACTTAAGTTTATGAGAGCAGCGATACCTAACAGCATCAGCCTTTACCACCAGAAAAGTGTGTAAAACATATCAATTTTATTCAGAACTTGATTAAAGAAACAGATAGTATACTAAACCTTATTATGTCTTTTGATTTATGGTAAGATCTCCTTCCTGTGATATTTCATCATTACATAATATAAGAATTATGTAAACTAGAATGTGTACTCATGATTTAAGTTTCATTTGTCATTTCACAATAGTTGAATTTGTCATCTTGATTGCTATAAAGAAGCCTCTCCACCTCCATCCCCCACCCCCCCCCCCTCCACACACACACACACACACACACACACACACACATACAAACACACGCGCACATACACACACACACACACACACACACACACACACACACACACACCAGCTTTTTCGTCCATCCATCCTTACATTTGCCAATACTCAATGTGGTGATCTTTCTAGCAACCTTCAATCTTATGCATTCTTAAGCATGAATAAGGTGACCTTTGCATAAAATCTGATATTTTTCTACAGCCTAATGTACAAGGGTAACAATCAATCAATTATGAACATGTCAATTTTTTTTCTCTGAAAGAGGTAGAGTTCCAGGATGGTCTGCCCAATGAAACCTTCACTCCTGTCACACCAGGAGATCCCTGGACCGCTCCATGGGTTTTTACTCATCAGTTTGGTCAAGGCTGTAACTGTGAAGTCAGAGCTCATCTCTATAATGCAGCAAGTATGTATCTCATAGCTTATTGATGATTGTTTTCCTTTGACAACTCCTGTTTTAACTACAACACCTTTAAGTGCTCACAAATGTTTTTAAGTTTTTCATTGTCATTCCAATCATCTTTCAATCAAAGTTATGATTATGAATGCCAAGGTCTTCAGCTTTTAGAAATCTTTTAACTTGTCTAGGATTTTCTAGCCCTTTTCATTATGAATGAAAATGAATGTAACTGCATCTCAAAGAACATTCCTTATTTCTGACTACCACTGGCTGTTTCATCCTTTGTAGGTAGTAAGATATAGCCCTCTGACCTAATAGTTTTCTAATTTTTCAGATTTACTCTTATGCTGTTGAAGGTTATATACTTAACACTTGTACTACATAACATCTCAGTTCTATATTTGGTTCAGTTCTTTTTCAACATTCACATATCTTTACGATGGCCAATTGTAAAAAAATGAGGTTCTGTTTAGAAATATCTCTGTAGCCATCTTTGTTCTAATTGTTTCTATGAATCAAATTCTATATGGCCATTGGTAGTCAAAAAAATACCTACGCTGTGGTTTTGTTGGGGTTTTTTTTGGTTTTTTCTTGTTGTTTTTTTTTGTTTATTGGGGTTTTTTTGTTTTCTTTTGTTCACCTACGAGGTGAGGACACTTGTGAGAAGCAAAAACAATGATGTTAACATTTCAAAAAGTCAAAACTCACTCCATATTTTCTCAGGCTCCTTTGTCAGATCGGTCAATGTCTTGGTGAAAGTTGGATTCTCTGCATTCACATGGAATTTTCCAGTGCAAAAATACTATCTATATGACCCTCCAGCCTTCATAGACTCTCTCATAATGCTGACTGGACCCCTGCCAACAGACCCAACCTTCAGGCTGGATTGGGGAGACGGCTCTCCACCAGAAATTTCAAATACCATTCCTTTAAGTCCTGATGGATTCAAGTAAGATGATATTGATTATTGCTCTTCATATTTCAAAATGAAAAAAGGATGAAAAACCTTTAATATATACAAAAATATCTTTTTGTATTTCAGAGATGATGGTGTGAAAGTTTTTGACTTAATACTTTATAATGTTTGCCTTTTTTTTTGCGACTGGCTATTTCACCTTATATCCTTATTCATGAACTCCTCTCTGAAAAGATGTTTGTGGTTCGGATGAGTGATTTGGGGGAGGGGGAATTCAGGGGGAAAAAAAGTGGTGGGGGGACATGCATGTGTGCATTTATGCATGTATTCAAATAGGTTATATCTTTATGAAGATAGATAGATACTTTCTATTTGCATCTATTTTAATTTCAATACTTAATTAAGTAAAGGATAAATCATTCACCTAGGGAAAAATAACTGTTGTTGCACATGATCACACTCTATCTCTTAATCATTGTTTTCATTCACAGATGGCAATATGATGATACACTCGACTATTTGGTCACACTACAGATGTCCAATCTTTTGGGATCAAGAACTTTCTCTCATAAAGCTGTTGTGGTTGAAAAACTTGTGGCCCCCAAAATAACCTTAGAATTTCCATCAGCTCCCCTGAATGAAGTATTCCTTATCACCTTCTCTTTATTCCGTGGGGATCAAGGCAATTTGACAATTCTTAGTTGGGATTTTGGAGATGGAAATGCACCTACTGTAACTGAAAGACAAGGTATTTGCAATACATTAATGATTACATCTGATAGTCAAAAATGCATGTGACTGTTAATCATTAGATTATTCCTACAATAATTGCAGAGAGCTTTGTTTTTTTTTGTTCAATGAGATCTCCTCAAAGAATATATTTCATAAAAATTAGAGAGAAATGTTTATATTAGTCACATCTTGACATATCTAGCCACATACGTTGAATGTTTAAGCTTTAATTTGATGGCAAAATGATAAAAATCAGTCAATTTATGGCTGAGATTTCAATGATTGAAGTGCATGGAGTCAGCACCCCCTATTTTGAGAAAAACACATTTGAAGTTGCATGCAATTCTTTAGCCAATTGAACCCACCCAGTCCAATAAAGTCCGTAGACACAGGCATTTTACAAATTTTATTATGTGTCATGAATATGATTAAGAGGTTTATGTCATGGGCTTTCCAGCGGTGTATAGTTCATGCGCTTTGTTTCCACCTTATTCATGATACCAAGGTTATAAAAGGGAGTCAGTATAGAAATATTTTGATTCCTTCGATAAGAATAATTAAATAAAGGCATTTTCATACTAATTAAACGTTTTATTCTGCTTTAATCAATTTTTAAACTAAAATTTGAGATTCAGAGAATGCATCTCAACAATAAATTATGATTTAATCATAATAAATTGAATACCCTAAAATTGACCCCTTTCCACCTTAAACCTTGATTTTCTCAGTTTCGCTTCTTCAACTTAATACCTGGTATGAGAAACTGGGTCACAATTATGAAGTACAAAGCAAGTTCAAAATCACAAATTCAGGATTTGCTTACATTAAACTTCTTTCAACAATAACATCAATCATTAATAAAACATTAACAATCAATGGTATTCATGACAACTGCCAAGCATTAGAAATTTGAGCCTCTGTCTGCTTTGAAAGAAAATACTTGATTACAATTCTCGCAATTTTTTTGAAATGGGTCTGTGATTATTTAACCTATCTATAAAATGAACTTTTCTGAACATGTTCCATTTTCTTATTGCTTTGCAGGCATTGGAGAGAATGGTGCTGATTCTCTACCAATAACTTATACTAGCCTAGGGCCCAGAACAGTGACAGTAACAGCCACAGCACCCCTCAGCCAGATGGTCTCAGCAACAAAAACATTCAATGTTATACGAGGTGTCGTTCCAGTGCACTTGTCTGTCACATCCAATGGAGATGTCGATTTTGGGGGTAAATTCTTAATTATTTGCTGATATTCTGATTGTTAACTTAAAACAAAGATTCATGCTATCAAATGGTGCACTTGTGAGTTGATGCTTGAAACGGTGATTGAATGTGAAATCATGATGGTTTAAGTGGCAATCTCTGGAAGGAGATCTACCAAGGGAATTTTTAGTGATGTGATCATCCTCAAATGAAAGCAAAAATGACTTCAATTCTAATGTAAAAATCTTTATTGAAAAGATATGTGATACATGGAAAATTAACCCTTTTTCATGTTTCCCTCCTCATTCATGGATAGAATCTTATTTATCTCTTTAGAGGAAGAAAGATTCAGTAGATCAATAATCAATGTCAATGGCAGGTGGGTTGTCCCTAATCACATTTACTTTTAAAATACACCATTTACAATTTCCCCTCAGTTGAAATGACTATAGCAAACAAGCTTAAGGAGACTGAAATGTCCTTTTGTTAAAGAAGCAACAGAAGGTTTCTTGAAATTTTAAGTTTATGGATTTTTTACTAATGATAAAAAACACTTTTATTAGACCTCCTAGTATATAATATAGCTATTTAACTTTATAGAATCCTCTTCTTATCTTTTCGGGGGGGTGACATGGCTACATATCTAGATTACTGTCTCCTAATAGTAGTATTCATATTTGAACATCTGGCAAGGCAGGATTGGGCACTGCAGTCAGTTGTTCCCCAGCCTAAGCTCATTTGTGATGCTGGTAGTTGTCCACTTGGTTTACAGAGATCATAAAAGCCTTTTATTTTTGTTTCACTTTAACAAACACTAAACTAACATTTTCATTACTTTTATTCTGTATTCTTAGCATCATTTTGAAAGAGTTGGGTTGTTTCCACATCCTTGTATAAAGACCAAGAATCTCTGGATTTGAAATTTTAGATTGTTTCATTTTTGACTGAGCAAGACCAGTGTTTGACCAAACCTCAGCAGATATTAGATTTCAATGGCTGGTCAAATACCTTGAAATCAGAAGGCTTATTGTTTGAATGTGGCTATGGAAAAGCTTTTGATGAAATTGAATCAAAAACACAACGGAAGAAATTTCTATTTAAGATCAAAATTGATTTCAGTTTCTGAAAGAATTGGCAAATTGCCATAGCCTAACATTGCGGTAATCAACAAAGCTAGCCTGTGTTTTCAAAATCTCTCTCCTTATTTCAGTTACAAGTCAATTTACCATTCAGTACAATAGTGCTACAATACCAGACAATGCCAAGGTTGAAGTTGACTGGTATGGGGACGGTAGTGTGGTTTCTGTGATTGGACCTTTCACCATTGGAACAGCAGGTGGAACACAGACACTCAGCTTTGACTATGCCAAGGATGGACTTCACAATGCTAAGATAACAGTCTTCAATGATGCCTCAAAAGTTATCACAGAGGTTGGGGTAAGGATTTGTGAATTTAAAAAGAACATTTTACTATCAAATTCCACCTATATTTACATCTACATAGAGCATCAACAAGAGCTGAAAGGCCAATAACTTTGAAAAGGTCATGAATGGAATACAACTGCTATTTGTGATGTTTTGGTTTCCAGAACAACTTAGAAATAGTAGAATCCAAAACTAATGTTCAATATAAAGTGATTCAAATAATTGTGGGATGTATATAATTTCTTTTTTTAGCTAATCAAGTTCTTCTCCACACATGCTTATCAGAAAAGACAAATACTATGTTGCTCTAATTGTATCATCTGCTGGGTGTAATGCTATTTTTCATAAACCACAGACAATGATGCAGATTTGGTTTGTAACTAATTTAATTTATTAACACCATTATTTTATCTTTCAGTCTGGAGTGTATCAACAATTTGCTAATCTAAAGGCTGAGTGTACGTACATCCCAGACAGCAACCTCCCTTCCCCAACACCTAAGCTAGGTCTAAAAGATCAGGAAAAATTCTACCCTCTGGATAAAACAGTTCAGTTCCAACTGTCAGATGACAATAATGGTAAGGAAAAATTGATCCATTGATGGTTAAGAAGTTAGGATTTCATTACAAACATCTTTGAGAATCATTATTTGCTCTTTTGTTTTGCTTTAATGTTGATTTCATTGAATCTCAAAAAATTTTACCCCATTCCATGAATTTTATATAAGCAATAAAACTGAATGAACATTGCCATAATATTGACAGAGAGTATTAATTTTTCTGTAAAATGTTTCCTAGCCTTTGCATCCCAGTATACAGTTGTTTCAACATCTCAGCCAGTTGGAGGGGACATTCTTGAAACATTTACTCACAATGACTTCAACCTGAATTTCACCCAGGTATATTGTGCTTGAGAAAAAATATTTTCCTTTTTTGGACTTGTTCTCTTGCTTGATAATAGGCCTAGTCAATATCCATGCAATAAATGAGATGATAAATCACTTATGTATTTATACCTAATTATAGTAGTTATTTTTCAAAAAGACAACAATGTTATTGCTTTGTACTTTTAAGATTCTCAGCTTCATCGCTGCAGCTTAGCAAATATTTGTGATGGACACATTTTGTTTTTGTATTTGACTAGTTTCTATCACTATTCATTAACATAATCTATGGTCAGTCTGTTTACAGAATAGTGTTGACTTCCTACCCTGCTATGTAAATCGTATGTCTAAATTTTGTACAAAAAATATTTCATGATAGTTGGTGTAGTATCATCTATAATGAATGCATTATTCATCTTTTGTGTTCATTTCTGGTGATTTTCCTCTTTTTTTCCTAAACCTGATTATCTTTACAGGAAGGAACATATGTGCTTCAAATAACAGCATCGAACCCCCTTTATTCCTCTTTTGTTACCAAAACAATTGATGTGGTGAAAAGAGTGAAAAACATGGAAATCAAACAAGAGCTGTCACAGGTGTCACCAGGAAAACGCAAAAATTTTGAGGTATGTGTTAAAGATCCCTAGAGAGAAGATACTGTGGATGCCTGTTCATAAAAGAAAAAAGCTTTTCACAATATTCATCTCTAATCAAATAAACAATAAACAAATACTGTGAAAGGGAGAATTTGGTGCACTTAAAAACACTAGAAAACAATCAGGAATGTAACTTTAAGATCGTTTTTGCTTCTCCTATCAGCAATCACAATCACAAAAAGGAGCATTAGGTTGAGTCTATTTATGAACAACAGGGATTCAAGAGGTACCATTCAGCTTGTCTTGGCTTTTTACATTACCTTTGGTGTTTCTGAGTAAGAGCAGCTCCAATTATATGCTCACTGTGGCAATGAGGACCTAGAGAAGCCAATATATTTAGTCCATCCTTCAGTGAGTTTAAAAGGCTCAACCACTGATATTATGATCAAAATCATTAAGGAATTGAGAATTGATTGGGACTCTTAAGTTGTTTTTTTTGTGACCTGAGGTTACAAACCCAATTAACATTTTCAATAATCAAATACTTATCATTAACAGAATATCATAGATGATGTCAATTACATTGATTTTACACACATTAACAGAATATTGTAGATGATGTCAATACCTTTATCATATGCATTTACTCGTCAAAGTCATAAGTTATACTTAGAGGTTCTCTACCAATTGAGTCCTTGAATGCATCCAGACTGGTACAATTTTTTGTGGTGAACTGCTAAAGGTTGTTTTGACTGTTCTAGCAACAAACGAGTTCCGTTGAGTTGATGTATTGAATCTGTGTATCAAAATGTTTGACATTTATATCAAACATGTAAGATTAATTCAATGATGCAACTTAGTATCTTTCTTATATTTCTTTTTTTTTTTTTCTATATTCATAGCTCTCCTTCCAAGGATACAGTCCAGATACATGTGTTTATTTTGACTTTGGAGATATTGATGCCAAGTCAAAGTATGGGGATGATTTGTCTCTGTGCAATGACCCATCATTTGTTGATGCTGTCGAAGGAGGAGACATGAATACCCTGACAAGTAATCTGATTGGACACAAGTATGTGAGAGAAGGTAAGGAAACTTGGACATGATATCAAACTTGTGCATCATCATTAATATGATAATGGTGAACACATTATCCAGTGTAGTAATTTTTTATGGGGTCACATTAGATTATTACATTTTCTAGTCTTCAATAGTACTATTAATTCTTTCTTTAAAATATGCTTGATATAAATTATAAATAGATTCAATAATATGATTGTCAAGTCTTTTCTGCCAAAAAAGATTCTTTATTTCTATTCTTTATCATACCCTTTAACCTTGTGGTGTTGGGTTTATTGATGCATTAACGTTCCCCACTTTGACCTATCCTTGCTTCCTTTCTTAACTCTATTCTGTTTACATCCTCTTTCCTTTAAAAATTCAGTAATTGCCCTTGTTCTCATTATCTTTGGTCTGCCTCAAGGGGAATTGTTCTCTGTTAACATTCAAAGACTTGTCCTGGGATTCTATTTTTACCCATCTTCCATAATAGCCAAATCGTCTAAGTTGGTTTCTTTCTGTTTCAAGAAAGAAAAGAAAAATAACAAAAGCTGCTAATGCTTTGATTGATAACTGAATTTTATCATTAATCAATAAATTTTATATTTTGCTCTCTCCTGTGAAGGTCTCTACACTATCACTATTGTGGCTAAAGATTCGTATGGTGTTGAAATGGTTGAACAGGAGTTCCCAATCTCCTACAGCATCTGTTCTACCCCAGAATTAAGTATCCACAATGAAGAAACAAACATTTACTATGCCCCAAACCACACAAGGGACAGTATCATTCGAGTTCTTGGCTTGGCAAACATAGATTGCCCAGATTCATTCTTAAACACAAAGGTAACTGAAATATTGCTTTTGAATAAATATTCCATAAATGATATCAGCATATAATCATCATTGGAATTGGCATGATAAAATGACCGAGAAAGAAAATATAAAGAATGAATTTGAATGGTATTGAGATAGTTTTTATGATTATGTGAGCAATCTTCGGGTGTTTCTAGATATTTTTCTTTCAATTGGTCAGCTTTTCCTGAGGTAAATTGTTTTTGGAGCCCAAGGAAACCAGTTCCATTCAAAATTTCATTTAAATGTGAAAAGACTAGTGCCATCTTAACTTTTTGTTTAAATTACATTACTTCATTTACTTTTTTTACAGGATTTCTAGGGATAAATTCAAAAGTTTACGAGTTGTATAAATCAATACAGTGTTCTTGGCTTTATGTTAAAAAAGAAGAAAAAGGTTGATAGAGCATCACCTCTCCTGAAAAAGAATAAATATGACTTTTAAATTTCTATTTCTTGTTGTTTTCATTTTGTGTATCAGGAATGGAAGCTGGAAAAGATTGACCAAGTAACTGGCGATCCTTTGCCTTTCCCATCAGTTGATGTGTCTGGGCTTGAACTGTCTAAGGCTGAGCTCTATATTCCGGCATTCTACTTAGAGCTCGGCTTTTATAAAGCCACATATCAAATGTTCATGAATCCTGGATCTGGGACAGTAGACTTCTCTACCAATACTCATACTTATTTTCAGGTAATGAATTTAATGGCTCCAATTCTTACTTGTAAAATTAGACTTTCTAGCATTGATTATTTCCTTATAGATATTTGTATTCAGTACAATGGTTTGAATGGTATATATTTCCAATTGAAATTGTGGTGTTTCTTAAATCTTTCAGGCTTGATAAAACGTTGCCTTCAATAAGATCCATTTTTTTCATCCTAGATATCATTGATTTGATTGAGAAAAAAGGCTGCAAGCTGATACCCCTTTGAAGCAAAAATCAGTTGCAAAACATTGGGGTAAATCAATTAACTACAGCAGGTTAACATAAAATCCTTTCACAGTGTTTTTTGTGTGCAATTCTTATTCCCAGTTTTATATAATGTTCATTTAGATTTACATTGACCCTTGCAGTTTTATTCAACCACTTTGAACGGATACCAGAACAATACTGGCTTGACTCTAGCAACTAATCCTTGGCTTCATAATATCGTATGATGTGCAAGTGTAGGCTACTCTGTGGTAATTAGAAACATGCACCTGCTCCAAGCTCTGTTAATTTCTGAAGTTATCTCCCATCACTCTTATACAAAAACAAGAATTTTTTTTCAACAGCCCGCAATGGTAGCAAATAATTGTATTGCAATTAAGAATGCATGGCTTACATTACCTTTATCAAAAGATTGAGTGGGATTTTGGGCAGATAGTGTACATCTATTGTCTATCTATTGTGCAGGGAAGTGAGATCGATTGTGAGAAGTAAAATCGGGGCCCAAGATGAGATAAGATATAGTATTAATCAACAACAAAAATACGTATGAAATTAGACTTATGACCTGCAAAATAATAGGTTTATTAATTGGCACAACAATACTTGTGTCTAAAGCTAGCACATTTAAAGTGTGCACTACCATGGTATGCACGGTACAAAGGAGGAATGAGACATGCATGTCTGCTTGGGTGTGCAAACTCTCATTGGACAGAGATAATGCTCTTAATGGCCAGGTACTCATTTACACCTGGATGGAGTCTAAAATATGTGAGTAAATAGCCTTTTCCCAGTACTTAACTTTGCACTATGCCTGAAGTGGGAATTGAACTTGCAACCTCAGGAATACAACCCTAAGTAATTTTACCACCAGACCACAAAGCCGCTCTGTGCCAACCTCTTTGCCTTTTAGCTCATCAAATACTACTTAACACTTCTCTTTCCTCAAAATGGGCATGGCTTCCCCATTACAGGTGGTCATGCCAGACTTGATGGGTGTCATGATGAAAGGAGGTTTGACTGAGGTCACACTTGGCAGCTCACAAACCCTGACCCTCGAACCCTTGAAGTGGTCATTTGATCCCAATGTTGACCCTTCAGACCCAAATCAGGTAGAATTTTGTTGTCATTTTCTTTATTCAGGGGAGGGATTTCTTCAATGTTTCTTTCAATCATTTCATCACTGGGGTAGTATGGCATGGTGGTTAGGCAATCAAACTCCAGGCTATGACGTTTTAGTGTAAAGGCCTTTGCAATACAAACACTAGAAGCCTTTGCTTTTTGATTCTTTCCTTTGATATTTTTACCATTTTTTTATTTGCTTGAATCTACAAATCTTAAACATTTTATTTTGTTTTCCATCATTTCACATCTGCTGTAGCTTCTGTTTAAAATTCCAAAAGCCAGTTTTAAGGAGGTCTTGTTTCTGAATATCGTAAAAAATATTGATAGAATTGGAGTTTTTCAAGTGTGATGATTCTGGTTTGGATATTGAGCTTAAATGATAAAAAATAAAATGAAACTTCATTTCCATCCTAGGCAAATTTGCAGGTGGACAGCTGGGAATGTGAGGTTCTTGAGAGCACAGACCAATCTGGCTGTGCCCAAATATCAACATCAGCTGTACCAACACAAACAGTAGATGGTTCTGCTTGGGTTGAAAATACAAGATACAAGGTTACAGTGTATCTTTCCCAAGACACCAGAGAGGCCAAGGCTGAAGTGATCATCTGGATGAATGGCACAACTTCACATCAGGCATTCATTCAGTCTGTATCTCTAAATACTATTTTCTTTCTTTTTATGTTCAATAGATTTCATATTTGTCTTCTATTCTCGTACCTTAAGTGAAAGTTTGTCCAACTTGAAAACCTAGTTTTATCTCTAACTTAACTGCTATTCTACTAAAAAGAACTTAATCATCTTCAGCATCTGTTTCACAACCTCAAATAAGAAGTTGGAAATAGTCTTACATTCTTTTTTGTACATTAGATCTCGATAACTCAGACAAGACTATTTCCTTTCTGTTCTGATAAATATTCAATGATATGGAATGTTTTGAACAAATCCCTACTGGATTAATATTACAGAATGCAGTAATACTGGTTGGAATCATTCAAATATGCCTATCTGAGTGTTATATCATTTTACTACAGACATATGACTGATTTGTTCTCTTTCAAAATAGTAACAATGGATTGGGATAATAAGAAAAATCATGCCTTGAGTAATGACTGCTGTATTGAAAAGTATGTAACTAGTAATGATGATGAAGACAATCACAATAACAAAGATAAATAAATCATAATGATAATTTTGATCTCGGTGAAAATTATCCAAAACATAGTAAATTGATTTCAATAACCATTTTATGTATAGCTTGATTGTCTCTATCCTCATTCAGAACTTTTTCCCCATGAAATATGGCCATTTTTCACTTTTGCACAATATTTTTTATCAGACCTTTACCTAAAAAAATATCATTAAGTAGCACAGTTGCTTTCTAAATCTTCTAAAATGAGATAAATTGTTTTGGTAACTTGATTATCCTACTTCTCAATCGCGAGTTTTTCCTTCTCATTGCAGATGTTTGCCAGGTAGTGTTTGTTACCAGCGATCAAATGGATATGAAGGCTTAGAGTCATCTCGTATCTCCTTGGGCTGTGAATGCCAAGACTGCAGCGCTAATGCTGAATTCAAATGGGATATATTCCTGGAAGACTACAGGTGGCCTCAGAGGTGGAGACCAGTGAGAGAAGAATTCCTGATCAACAAAACATTCAGTAAGTTGAACAGACTGTCATAACATAAACTAGCCTATGTTAGTAGATATCTCTGTGCCTTGAGGTCTTTAGCCATGTGTTTTACTTTGATTTCTGTATAAGGAAATATATATCTTACATTAAGTTAACTCCTGAATAAGTGGTTTGTCTGTCTAAGATCACCTTCCACTTTGAAAAATACCAACATGTACATCAGTAGAGTTAGGAATATAAGTGTCAAGAATCCTTTCCTAAGAATCAACCTAAGATTTGCCATAGTGAATATCAAGCCTCGGATGTCTTAATAATCTGAAAGCATGGAGTAAATAGGCTAGAAAGTATAACAACACATGGTGAGACAATAGCGTTTCAACCAAAGGTCTTTGACAGGCAAAATAACAAATACCAATACCACTGACTCGATGCCTATGGCTCAAGAAAAGCTTGCACAAATCAAAGGATGCAAAAATAGTAACTGAAGATGTTTTGGCTTGAAACTTATAATCAAGAAGTGAGAGATTTGACAGAATAACTCTGTAAAGAAATCCTGTAACAGAAAGATATCTAGACTAAAAGCACTAGCACAGACCATATCAAATAATCTCCCATGAAATTTTAATCCTCCTAGTCAATCAGTTAATCCATTTTCTTAAAGCCCAAGGTTATCCTTAACTCTAATGAAAGCAGAAGAAGTGGCGGGGAAGGCTATGATGTTATCATTTTATGATTAAAGACCTCTTAATTTTGAAGAAGAAATTGACATGATATAAATGTTTTTTAAGATAGAATGATAAATCTGATTAAAGAATGAGATTCAAAGACAATAAATCTAAGATGCTCAGTATATATGCATAATATGGGTTTTGCATGGTGCAGTAAGAGCTAATTCTATTGTGAACAAGGTTCAAAACTAATATAGTGTCTTTTTTCTGTATACCTACAAATGTCAACAAAGTGAAGTTTTCACATTAATGTATTGTCATGATAATGTAAAATTGTATCTTTGTTTTGTGCTACAGCATCAGATGACAGCACTTGTGGCTATAGTGATCCAGCATGTAAGTCAAAAATGATTGATTCTTGTCTTATAGTAAAGAGAATTAATGGCTCGAATTGATTTTTTTTTACCTTTTTGGATAGATGGAATAGGTGGCACAAGGGTGGGGGGTGGAGTGGTTTG
>JAUEKY010057754.1:0-11129 GCA_031833965.1 Scyllaea pelagica
ACTGGGGCGTAAGAAAATGAGAAGGGGGGGGGGTGGACTGGATGGCCAAGTGGGCTTAGAGATCAAAGAGGATTGGTAGGGCATTGGAAGGGGGGAGAAAAGGAGGTTAAGGGTCAAGATAAAAGATGGCAGGAGGAATGCCAAGCAAGAATGCGGGGTCACAGTAGACAGGAAATGAACCGACGAAAATTCGTTATCTCTCCTGACATGCAGCTGTCAACACAGGACTGCGGCAAGAGGCACACTAGTTGCAAGAGGCTTGAGACATGAGAACGGCATGACGACGGGGGATGCAAGCAAGGAAATGCAAGACGCAGACCAAAACATCGCAAATATTGCCAGGGCGGGCAATTGGGATGAAAGCTGTACAGTCAATTCAAATGAGACTGACACAGGAGCCATCGGTGGCAGTATTGGAATTTGTCACATATAGGCTGAAGTTTGGCAGATTTAGACTTTGTCACACATCAGAACCCAACAGAAAGGATTTTACGATCAGGAAATGAAATAGAACTTGACATAATATTTGTTGAAGAAAGCTGATGATAAGAGAAAAGTGGAATTTGTGACCCACATTTGTGCAAGCCCAAAATTTGAAAACAAAAACAAAAAAGGAAGTCACTACTCCATCTTATTGAAGTGTGTAAAATTTTCCATATTGTCAAAGGGAGAAAAAAGCTTACGAAAAAAGGTAAGACAAATGTGAAGAATAATTCCTTGATTCTTAATGAAAGAAAAAGAGATGTTCTTTTCCTTTCCAATTTCCAAGAATCAAGTTTCTTTTCAACTGATGATTTCATTTTATGACGTTTTTGTCAAAACTCATGATTCCAAGCAGGAAAAAAAATTCTTCATTGGACCTGACCCCAATCTCTATCACACATAAACAAACATTATGACCCCTTTTCTGTCACACATACTAAATATGCACATACTAAATATACTGAGAAGAACCAAATTCTATCCACTGTTTTCTTCAAAATGTACCAAACTCGACAAAAAAACATTAATATCTTTTTAAAACAAAAGTAGTTTGCAGGGTGTAAAATAATTTCATCATTTAAGTCTATCGCTTTTTTTTTTTTTTTACAGGCATATCCCCCTTTCTTTATATTAAGAAAAAATAATATAAGATACTACATCTACTATCAACCCAGCCTTATACTTTTGTTCACAAGACACAATCTATTACTTAAAGATATAACAAAGTAAGAAACTAACTAAACAACCAGTGTAATCTGATTACTCAGCCCTCAAATAAATCTCATCTCTTTGAAAAATATCTACAAATTGATTTTTTTAATCTTATGCTGGCAACCCTTTAAAGGGAAAAACAAAAACACCAAAACACAACATAGATGCATTTGACACAAAACATACACGGCCATAAAACTTTCAACCAAAAGCTGCTCTGTTACTTAACTTGTTGTTTTATGTTTGCTTGTTTGTTTTTTCAATAAAGGTAATAAAGAAATGAATAAAATTTGAAACTGACATTTTCAACATCTTTATTCTTAAAATTATTCACATATTTCATCAACTTGAGAATAAAAAATGAAATTGAGGCGTTGACTCATCCTTGCCATGCTGGGATGTGCATAAAACAAAAAACATAATGAAATTATTATATGAAAATGACTAACGATATGAAGCTATGTACATATAAATAGTATCAGTTTTAGTAAGCAAAGCAACCCAGTCCAGGGAGGGGAAAGGTTTGAGGAAGTAGAATATATCACACTGGTAAGGTCAGAGGTCCGGATAAAAAGCAAAGGGGGAAAATTCATGCATTGTATTGTCATTTTAATTGATCTATGATATTGACAATGTAGAAATAATAAGTAAAACAGGGTTCTAGTGGTAAATGGTGACTTTTGTTGCCCTTTGTATATACATATATATAGGAATGTTGTATAGACAGACAGATAATGTCAACAGACGAACGGCAGGGAAATATACAACAAATGATATATATGATGGATGGAAACATTCATGTCAGTTTTGGCAATAATTGTTATCGAGAAGCAAAGAAGAAAGTCACCACAATACAAGAGTTATCAATAGCTGTACAAATTAAAAGAGATGGGAGATTTTGTTAGGCCCATTTTGTTTGGAAGTTCTTTTTTTTTTTTAATCTATTTGTAACATATTGGTGAAATTGTAATTTTAACCGTTTTAAGGATAAACATATGAAAAGTATACAGGTGCTGTAAGTTAGCCAAAAAATCATTATTCACAAAATATTGAAAACAAAACAAGCCGCTCTACATTTCACTATTCAATCAACTAGCGATATCAATATCCCTTTTTCTTTTACACATGAAAAGCATCCAGTCAAATTAACTAATAATATATTTTAATTAATGTCATTGTTAAGTGCGATATTGAAAATAAAAATACAATATGTCAAGTCTTTCTGTCATTTTCATTTTGAAATATTGCCCAAAATGGAATTTTCATTGTTTGGTTCTATCAAAATACATCCTCTTCCTCCTCTGCAGACAAATTTTGAAGAAATGTATTCTCAACACACACACAAAATATTTCTATTACTAATCATTACCAGTAAAAAATACACAATAAAAGTAATGAAGAATGTAATGGGGTGAGAATAGTGTAAGAGGGAAACCAGGGAAATGTTTAATCCATGCACATCTAGGTCAGGGAGTGTTATGGAATATGGAATAAATAATAAAAACCAACGCCTCAAAGCAATCAAATTACCGGGGGTAAAGATGAGAGTAGGGGGGGGGATAATATGTTCCCATGATACACCCAAGATCTTCTCCCCATGTCATACAATAATAATGTTATCACAGCACACAGATAACAGGTAAGAGGGAATGGATACTGCACATGTCCTTTCAAACATAACGTCTGTACCGGTCATGGAGTTGGCAGTATACAAAAAGTGATAAAGTAAGTACACAGGCCTGGCGATAAACTATAAAAAGAACATGAGTGTCCATTAGATGGAATGACAGTAATTTCATTGTTTGAAAAATAACCCTCTTATGTCACGGACTGAATTGTAAGTCAATTGACTGAGCAAAAAGGTATCAAGTAAAACCTTCCATGATTATGGACATATACACCATGACTTCATCTGCATTGTATTGGAATTCTTTAGGAAAAAAAACAGGGTCATATCAAGTCATACTAGGTTTTATCATCTACCCACTGCAGTAGAAAATCAATTTTATCAAAGTTACACTGACTGGTGAAAATGTCTGTTAGAAAAGATTTCTGAATCCCTCAAGTACAATGGGTTTTATATTGCACTGCCATTCACATTTGTAGTCTTTGATAACAATGGAGGGGAAAAAATCTCGGTTCAAATTAAAAAAAACTCTCCAATGAGTACAACTGTGAAATGTTGAAAATAAGAAAATAAAGAAGATGTCTTTGTGACACAAATGATTCATAACAAGGTCATGTTTGATGAGACAGGTTGGATGGAAAAAAATGAAAAATTTAAGATCAAATCTTCATTTGAACACAATTTGTGGAGAGAAAAAAAAAAGAATGAAAATTGAAATTTTTAGAGAAAAAAAGGTAAGCTAAAAAATTATATTGTGGAGGGCAAAATCAGAAAATTTGATTATGAAAGTCTAAATTTATGATTCTTTAGATATAAATTGAAAATAATAATGATAAGAATTATCATTTTTGATTGAAAAATCTTTGTGCAAAACCTAGCAGAATATCCAATTCTGTGTATTCATACAAGATTTGGAAATTCACATTCAAGTGATGTTTTATCACTATATCTTATATTCAAACTTCTACTATACAGTGGAATGACCTCTGACCTCTAGAATAGCAGAGGAGACATGAGTCCCGTCACATTGTATGGAGTACAGGCCTGCGTCGTCTATCTGTACATTGTGAATGGTGAGCGAGTGCATGCGTCCGGCCACAGTCAACGTGTACTTTTCACTATTGCTTCCTATCTGCTCATCCCCTTTGAGCCAGACGACCTTCACCCTCTTGCTGACGACCTCGCATACAAAGATGGCCGCCCCATGTTTAAAGGATTTGATTGGCTGCAGAGGGGTGAGAATAACTTTGGTTGCCACTGGCAATGCATTAGCGACACTATGACCAGCGCTTGCATCACCTACATTCTCTTTGATAATACCACCTGAAGATGTTACACTACAACTATAGGTCGTTACTTCTCTTTTCACAGAACTAAAATTCCCAGAGCTGGATTTTAACAGAAAAGTTCCTTTGACACCCTCGCCTATCATCCCTTCATGGTAGACACCCATTCCAAACTTTTCAGCAGCAACAGCTTTGCTTGCTTGAGTCTTACATTCCCTTCCCTCTATTTCTTCACTCAAGCCACCTTCTTTTACAGGGTCTTCTAGCTTCACTCTGGTCAAATTTTCGCTATTAGAACCCGAATTATCAGATTCGTCATCACTGATTGTTATATCAACATCACTAATGCCATCGGCTTCAAGTGTACTGGCATCTGACAGCGATATGTCACTATCATTACAAGAGCCGTGGTTACCGTCACTACCTTCTGAGAAATCATCCGACTTTTGTAACGGAAACTCATCTTCCTCGTTTCTACTGGGGTCAAAGTTCACACCAGTGTCATCACAGGACTCCTTTGTGTCATCCCTTAGTTCATCAAACAATGATCTGCCTTGATAAAACCCACCAGCTGCCTGCACGAAATTCAGATCGCTTTCAAAATGGTCTCCATCTAGAGAATAATCTGAATAAACACTGGCACTTTCTGACTGATCCAAGACCAACGTGTTGTTTTCAAAACCCTCCAACACAGTGTTAGACTGTTTGACCAGCTCTCTGCTTTCCCCTTCACTCCCCACCTCAGAATCGTAGCTGTAGCTACTCTGTTGCTCTTTTCTCAGAACAGTCATACTACTGACTATAGTAGTATGCTTCACACTTTTAGAGTACTGCATGGATGAGAATGATTCTGACGCGACGCTTTCTTTCTCAGACCATGCATCTTCACTCATGTCATCCGATTCAGACGACGGCAGCCTAAACCTAACCACAGACGTCCTCTTACCCTCGCTTCTAGCTATCCCTGTGTTTTCCGCGTACATCATTTCATTACAACAATCATTTACAGAAAGGGTTTTATCAACGTTGCCAGTATCTATACTCAATGCATCACTGGAATCCTTTTGACTGAATGTAAAGTGCTTGGTAGAAATATAAGAGGAAGACGTTGATGAAAGACTACAGGAGGCATGCATGCAATTCAAAGTCGTTCTTGTTCTGTCCCCGTCTACGGATACATTTGGAGAGGGTGGATGAGGGGTGGAGGCGGAGGCATGCACAGGAGATACAACTGTATAACTATCTGTAAAGTTAAAGATATATATCATGATATTATAGCTATCTGTCAATAAAAAAAAGCTAATTCAAACAAATAATGATTCTCATCAAGGCTTTTATACATTAAAAAGACTTTTTGCTACAGGATGAAAAATATGTTACTTGGAATGTAGGTTTCCAATTCAATTTCTTTTTAAATGAGAAAACAAATATTTGAGGCTGACGCTTCTGACGCTGACCAAATACTTTAGATCATGTGGTCAGAAGTTCCACCTTTCTCTCTCTTTAAGATAACCACAGCCTATCAGCCTCTTCAACCGCCTGACCTCGCAAAAGTAGTTGCAAAGTGCTTTGCCGCATAATTCTCTCTATTTAGATGCCTTTAAATGATTAGTGTCTTTTTTTGGATAATGTTATGATAAAAGCCTCGATGAATTCCCAATAATGATGTGTAGGTGATAGAAAGGCACAGTGGTAGATGAAAGAGGTATATGGTATGCATCTATCTACAAAGCGTCAACAGACTAATTCTACATTTCAAGACGTGTTGATGAATAAAGCGGCCATGCATGCATGCTTTGGTAACCCTCAGGGCCTCAAATAAAAAAATTCTCCCCACCATATTCACACAACAGATGGACAAACACAAAACCTCCTTAGTCCAGACGTTCTGCTGTGGCAACTCAATGCCAATGACAACTATGTTTACTACTAATTTTCACAACGTCTTATATTGGCCAAACTGCTACAGCTCTTCAGCCAATTTAGAGATGAGGTGCACAAATAACTAGGTACACAATCTCTGGTATCAAAAAGCAAAGACAGATCTTTAAAAATCCTTTAAAAAACCTACTTTCTGATTGATCAAATCATGTTTCCATTCAAATTATTAAACCTTTCAGCCTTTTTAATATGTTTGGATTTTTCTTTCTCTCTTTCCCTTATTTTTTCAGGAGATTTAAGAAGTAATTTTACAGAGATAGGCCATCTTTTTGAAACTATACAAAAAGAATTTGAACACATTGACAAACAGAACGAGGATTGGATTGTAAGCATATGTGCCCCACATGATTGTGATTAGCAGACAATAAATTTTTAATCCTTAAGGCCATAATATCTATATCCATAGCAATGAAAAAGCTCTCAGTTATCAATTATAATGTTTTTTTCCTCCTGCTTATACTTAGAAACAAAACAAAGCAGTCAGATGATGTGCAAATTATGACAGCGTGTGACAAAAATGAGAAAACTAAGGAAAAGAGAGATTGGGTCAAATGACATATAAGCCATCATAGACCACAGAAAATCCATATCTCTATTTGGAAATGATATAGTTGATGCAGATGACCAAAAAAAGCAAGAGAATAGAAAGCCACAAAGGTGGGTACAGGGAGGCAGGGGAGGTTGGGGATCGGAGGGGAAAAGAAGCACCACTATCCTTGATCATGCCGTTTCCTCTACTATCACCATTACCAGCTACAGTTACGAGTGGGTTACACCGAGGCAGGGCGATGGGGTGTGGATCGGTCCGATGAGAAAGAAATGAAAAACCATTTTCAAATCAAGCATATATTCATTCTTCAATGTTGATTCAAAGTGAACAGGTGGTGTCCAGTTTAATCAATTTTTTGGAAGAATTGGTTTTTTAGTATTTCAAGAAGAGGTTAAAATTACACACCAGATGTTACTAGAACTGGAAACTGTATTCTATTAATGGAGACCTGACTCCGTCTACTAGGGTCAAAAAGTGAATAAAACTTACAGCTTTAAAATACTCTTTTTTTATTAATATCTAAATAGATTTCCAAAGGACAGATAATATTTTAATCAACAATAACAGGTATCTTTTTAACATCAAAATATGGCTTTAAGTTTCTAGGAAACAAATTCATGCTATTATCACAGATTTAGGGAAAAGGTTTAAATATTTTCTCGACATATCAAGTACAACCTTTGTCCTAGTACTTAGCATACGATTAATGATCTAAAACAGCACCGAGCCTTGAGATAGCAGGAGATAAGAGACAACGAGAATATTGAGGTGAAAGGCACACGTGTAGGAGGAAGCAAAATGCACACGGACATGGGAACAGGCGTGCAGGGACAAGCAATATCATTCTGAGGTCGGCAACACCGGAGGGGAGAGGGAGATTGGAAGGAATTACACTGGCAGCAATATCATCAAATTAAGGAAGTTCGGAGCAAAAGCAACACATAGTATTGTTTTCTCCATTACTTATATATATATATGTATATATATACACAGACAAGACTGCTATGCCTAATTCTCTAAGTAAACTACATCTGCTCATAAAAGTTCATGTATACTATGCCTGGCAAAGGTCATGTGTAATTGAGGGGGGAGGGGGGAAAAGCAGAAACTTCTTGAAAAGACTAGAAAATGTAGCTTTTGTTACACTAGAATCTGGAAACTCTTTTAACAAGGCTGGAACAAACCTGCCAGGACGCTACACGGACCCAGCCCTGAACACAAGACCGTAAGGAAAAGAAATTGTTCTTTTACTCTAGAAATGAATTCTCTAATTGTATAGATCCAATTTAAAAAGTTGTTTGAAATCACAAGGCCAGGAAACAAGGTTTCAATACAAGTCATAGAAAGAGGTAAAAAGAGTAACTTTTAAAAGAGATGAAAAATGAAATCTAGTAGTGAAAAGAGGACAGGATTTGAAAATGAGAAAAATACAAGACTTGTATCTAATTAAAAAGAATCAAGTGTGTCAATCTCAGTTCCCCAAAATTCAGAAAGTAGAGAAAAGTTAAAATCAGCATATTAGAAAATCAGCAGGGAAAAAAACAGAATTTAAAAAATCCCCACAAAAAAAGGGAAAAGAAAGAGGTCAAACTGACCCACCAGAGAAGTGGCATGAACCTTAAGCTGTAGTATGCTGCCCTCCCTGTTTGCATTCAGGACTGAACTTATGAAATGATGATGAATGATAGGCAAGAAATGCTTCCACCATCCGCATCTGACTACAAATAAATTCTATCTTTCCAAGCATTGAAACCCATAAACCCTGTTCTCTTTTCTGATTTCCTTTCAGAAAGCTGTGAGAGCTTGTCATCCAATTCACTGGACAAGGAGCTAGTCCATAGCAGAATACTTCACCCTGCTGGGTTGATACTTTATTTCAACTGGGTTGAGTGAGGAAGGCAATGAATCTAACCTTTACAACAAACCCAACAGTGGGCTTGAGACAGATAGGAATCAAACCTTGGCCACTGCATCAACACTCTCACCATGGAGTTATTGACATTAATCTTTCCACTGCAGGATATAATCATTTAAGCAACTTAGGCTAACTGAAAAAAAGACTACTCAATAGCAAACAGCCTTATCAGCCAGCCAATCACGAACAAAGTCAATCTGAGTATGAACTCTTTGGCTTTAAATTAAAAATTTATGCACCTTATCTTACATGTTAAATCAAACGTAGACGATATCACTGTTATCTACTTCCCCCTCACTCCTAGCACCCCGGTAATCCCACTGATAACTAACGATGTCATCATCAACATCATCATCCTGCACTGCATGCCACTCCTCCCCAGAACGACACTTACCATCAAGGTGAAGGTTAGCCTTGCTCTTCTGGTCTCCGACTAGAATGCTGTACTCGGCAACGTCCGACGGTTCCACGTCCTTGATAGACAGGGAGTGCCGCTTGCCATCCGACTGGATGATGTGCTTGTTGCTAGGCACCAGCACCTCCCCGTCTTTCAGCCATTCCACCGTGGCCTCGTCTTTGTTGACCTCACACATGAAGACGGCCATTTTGTGCTCCTCTGTGTGGACTTCGTTGAGGTCGGCTGTTATCTCTACAGGGATGGCTGTAGGGATGAAACCAAAATGATAACACTGTAAAAAAATGTTTTCACTTATAGGCTTGCTTCAAGTTGCGTTCAATCTTTTTTTCAGCTGGGACAGCAATGCAAAATAAAGAGCCTTTGCTTTTCCAAGACTATCCCTTTCCACCATCCCCATCTGGATTCCACCTTCAACATTCTCTCAGTTCCATATCAAACTATCTATAACCTATACCTCAAGCCAAAAAGAAGAAAATTTAGCAGGTGTGCCTTGACATGAAACCTGAACCATGACACAGAGAATATGAAGCTGCCTAGGACATACATAAAGACAGGATGAGTAACATAAGAACATAAAACTGCCTTGCCTTAGACCTCTGGGAAACCTAGAACAACAAAGAAATAAAGCAGTAGAACAAGCATTGGCTTGAGCTGTTCACAAGAGCCTGAAAAAGACAAAGAATTTTCGAGCTGCCCTAGGCGCCTAGAGCCTTGTGGCATAAGTCATCAGTAAGTAATGAAGTGGATTTGACAATTTTTCTGTCTACACCTACCGTTGACGGTGAGAACAGCCGTGGTCGACTTGTCCTCGACCTTGGCCATGAACTCCCCGGCATCTGGGATGAGGGTGTCCTCAATGACCAGTTTGTGGACACAGCCCTCCACAATGACCTGGAAGTGTTTGTCTTCGTTGATTTGTCGTCCCTCGTGGAACCATTTGACCATAGACACTTCGTTGTTGAGCTCACACTCAAATGTTGTCGTCTGGCCTTCATCAATGGTTTGGTTTTGCAGCGGTCGGATAAAGTCTGGCGGAAGTTCTGGTGGAGGAAGAAGATCGATAAAACTTCTATGTGAGCAAATAGAACATAGACTAACATTACTGAGTTAAATTAACATCAAATTGCAGACACAAAATGTATCCCATACAAACACATGTCTAAGTATTTACAAAGTGACAAATATCTTTCTATATTGGATGTAAAGTTTCTCTCTTTAAAAAAAAGGCATAATGTATATCAAACAAGTTGGCAATAATTCTCATTCCAAACATAGTTCAATTTGATGACAAAAAAATTGAGAAACTTTGCCACAATCTCTTCAAAGTTGGATCATTATGTGTGAATCTTAAAAGCTCTTTTAAAAGTTAAATGAGCATAGGAAGCCCCCACGCAAAGTTTTACCTTGGACAAACAGAGATGCTGTGGTTTTCTTCTCGCCAACTTGCACTGTCACCAGTCCTTCGTCGTCAATGTCACAGTTCTTGATCACCAGCTTGTGGGTCTGTTGCTCCTTGATGAAAGAGATGCGATCGTCTTCACGGAGCTCTGTCTCATCCACAAACCATTTGACCTGAGACTGGCAAAGTTGGAAAAAAAAATTCATTTCACTGAATGCATAACAAGACTAAACTAAAAAAAAGTATCCAAAATAGCCAATATTGAAAAAAAACAACCCCAAAACCCATAGATATCTATCCTCATGAACGTCAATGATCTTACAGTTGAAATGGTAAAAGCTAGACGCTTACTGCGTTCATGTGTTAAGATAGCTACTTAGAGATAAAAAAAATAATTTAGAGACATGCATATATTGAAAAAGATAAATATTCTTCAGTAGAGAATTATACTCTAGGGCTTGGATATAATCACACAATTTAGAAATCACATTACATCAAATGGGAAGGAACAAGAAATCTAAAATATACTCAAAAAAGTCAAAACACAGAAAGACAAGATACATTCAAGCTGAAAGATCGACTTTTTATGCCCCGTCAATCAAAACACAAACAAGATACAATACAACTCAAAGATCCACGATTTTATCTTTTCTTTTCTGTTCCCTGGTACCCCCTTCTCTCCTCAAACACTCCCCACTTTTTTTTCAAAGACCTTCACCACCACATTCATAACAATTGTTGAGTATCATTACAGATAAAACAAGTGTTAGGGACTTTGGGCAGGCTGGCTGAAGGCTTA
>JAUEKY010057865.1:0-11127 GCA_031833965.1 Scyllaea pelagica
AGAAAGAAAGAAGAAAGAGGGGAGAAGACAGGAAAAGAAAGAAAGGGGTAGGAAGGAGAGAAAGAAAGAAAGAGTGCACTTCAGTCGCCTCTTTCGACACGTTGGCATCACGGTGGTGCTATTCTGTAACCCCAGACACCACACAGGGAAATGTGTGTGTGCTTCATCTGGTGAACAGAAGACATATGTGCTTATACTCGTATTTTTCTTTGCCACTCCATAGTTTTTTAAATACAAATAAAAAAAATAGGGGATGCCCGGATATGATTGAACATTCTTAAATGTCTCCTAGTTTCGTAAATAATTTTGATTATATCAATTTCAATTTAATAGTGAAATGTGTGAGGAAAGACTATTACCAAAACGGAGGGACTAGTGTAGCATTTCAAGAATTGGTGCTCTTTTCTGTCAATTTAGTCTCAAAATTGTTCTCAGTTTTTGAAATCCTGAGTGCCTTATTGTGGACTGTCCCTCTATTTCTAGAGTACAACGTTGCTTGCTTCGTCACCAACCAAATGACCTCTGATCCTGGAGCTACTATGACGTAAGCACACTTCTTTCATCAATCATGTTATTGTCTTCATACCAAAGTGTACACCACACATTTCAAGCAAGGCTGTACAATGCCCCAATTACAAAGTTTTTCTGTTGATCATCAGTATCAGCAAAACTAACAAATCCTGAGTCATTATAATTAGAATATTTCTAGCAAGATAAAGTAAAATCGATTTTTCAACTTTCTTTCATATGTGTGACTTTCTATTTTCAAATAAAAGCAATAATACTGCCCAGAACTTTGAAGAACAATAGATAGACTGAAGTTTATCAAAGTTGAAGAAAAGGTCCTTGCAGCTGACCTGCCTTACCCCCTCCCCCCCCCCCCCCCCTTTCAAACTTTTAGTGGCTAAGCAGCGTATCTTTATAGATAAGGCTGCAAGTCCAAAGTCAGGCTACATTAAGATTTTGTTTGACTTCCCTAGATGTACACCTTAATGTGTATTTTCTTTGACTCATTCAAGGATGGGCGCGGTGGGCTAGCCACCTGCTTGTCTTTATCTCTTGGCTCAGAGTTTTCGTGACTTTTGTTTGTATCAGATTTAGTTTGTACTGATGTCAAGCATTATGTCGGGTCCCTAAACTGCCCATTGGACGGTGCAAAAGTGAACCTGATACCAAATTAAAAAAAAAAACAAATATGAGAATAAGTATAAGTCATTGTGATAGTTACATTACATTCTTTTTCTGCTTGCGTCTAGGACTTATGATTCAGACTAATTGATATATTATGAGATCCAACGGTCCAACCTGGAAAGATTTGACTACTAGTTCTAGCTTCACATTTTTTCTTTCCCAATTCACAATTCATTCATTTCCATACTTTCAGATTTCAAGCTGACCCAAAGAAACCTATAGGGGGGCATATTCTTGCCCATGCATCCACAGTGCGAGTTATGCTTCGGAAAGGAAGAGGAGAAAACAGAATTGCTAAGATTTATGATAGGTTTGTCGACTGATTTACTGATTCCAAAAGCAAGGATTTTGTATGTATGTTTACCTCTTATAATTGCCCTGAGCTCTTTAATCTAGGTAGACTATGATTAAAATGTGGCATTAACAGCTGACAACAAATATTGAAAGTAGCCATAAACGCCTGTTTGTTTATTGAAGATTGTATGGAACTATCAACCAAATTTAGGTCATATCCTAGCCAGCCCACTAACAACCAGAAATCATCTTAGGCAGTTTCCATGAAGGCCAGAGTACATGAAATTCTTTGAAAATGAAGAGTAATTATACCATAAATAGTGATTTCCAAGTGAAACAGTTTGGGACGACAAAAACTCAGCTTTCCCAAGAAAAGCCCAAGCTTGTTTCAGCCGGACCTGCACAGAATACGGCACTTTTCCAATCAATAGAATGTGGACAGAGCAGAAGCGGAATCACAGGGAAAAATTCTGTCTCCAAGTTAAATAACTTTTATAGAGTGTGTGCTTAATTACATTTTATTGAAAAGTTAAGTTTCTTTTAAAAATTCTATGACTTTTTCATCATTCCAGCCCAAGACCGTTTCCACATTTTCTAGGTCATATCACTGGCAGAGTGCTCTGGACATGTTAATGTGCTGCCACAAAGAGGTAAACGGAGGACTCAACACAATTATCTCACCCAGTCACATCATGCTGACATCACCGGGCCCACCAGTTTTAGCACTGTATACCCACAATGCCGAACGCAAGGCAGGTAGCTGCTGAATGACTGATTTTGGGTTGTTGCAGCCTGGAGTTGAGTCAACAATTTACAATCCACAACTTGGGCCACCATCGCCGGTTATGTTGGTTAATCATTTCACTTAACATCATGAAAATGAAAAAAAGTTGTGAAACATAGACGTCTCTTGAGTCAGATTTTCAAAGACAAAGACCTGCTGTAAGGTTCTATCCTAAAAATCAAGCTCTCTGAGAATTTACCAGCAGCCATGTACTTTGGGCTTCAAACTTGAACCTCAATGTTCACTTGCAATTTGTAAGTAGAGCTTGGGTGAGATTGAAGGGACATTGAAACCATCCATTGGATTTTTGGGTTGAATTAATGCATTCCTAAGAGCTATTCTTAAGATAAAGCACGCTTGCCAACTTTCCACATAATTTGGGTATAAGAGTCTTATTTGTTTCTTTTGTTTCTTGAGGGTTTTACGGCGCAATCGGCACAATTTAGGCCATGTCAGCGCCCGAGTCAAAATCAAGGAGCCATTCATTGAAAAAGCAAAGAGCCAAGAGCACCATAGTTGTAGATCTTTGACAAAACTTAGACCGCAGTGAAAATGTTTTAATCAATCTTTTCCCAAAGATAGACAATAAGGTAAATTTTCACGAAACTTGAGACTCCAAAAAAAAAAGTTTTTTTATCTTTGAAGAACACATTTCTGAAATAGATTTGGGCAAAATTCAGGCTCTAGAATTTTCTCAAAGTACTGAGTAGATTAACTGCACTGTCATCATATGGACAGAAAGAATCTTAGGAGCCTCCACACCTCCACAATTGCTCCGTTTGGAGATTCGTTGGAGTACAAATACAGATACAGATGAACAGCTCTTCATCATTTGTATCTTGTTCTTAGAGCAGTATGTTGAGCAGCTCTTTCCCAGCAATGCTTTGTTGCCGGTGAACAAGGAAGATTGGTTGGCAATGTGAGATAGTAAAGAGCTGTTACAATCATACTGTGCTGAGTGAAAGGTTTCATTTATGCTTTTTGTTTCTTTTCACAGCCCTGATTTACCTGAGAATGAAGCCACATTTGCAATATCAGCAGGGGGAATCATTGACTCTAAAGAATGAAGCTGTGTGATTTTGTGTGGGATTTCCAGTGGATTATACCCAGTGTCCAACCAATCTTGTGCTCACCACAATTTGATTGCCTTTGTTTTTTCAATTGTGAAATTTGTAATACGTACCCAATGATAGTATGAAGTCGCATTTCCTTTATATCAATATCACTGATGATATCTAATATCTTATTTCAAAGCATTCAGTATCTGATTTTTAAAAGGGCCATGCAGTCAAGTGATGTAAATCAGATAAACAATAAATGAATAAATGAAATGATCCCTTTTGTTGGTTAATTTCAAATTTTTATTTTTTAAAAACTATGAAGATATTAAATGCACTTGCTTAAATATGACAACACATGATGGGTTAAAAATGTGAGAAAGCCAAAAGAAGCAAAGAAAATTAAATTAAAAAGTTGCATTAAAAAAATCAACAACCAACAACATGGTCACAAAACAATTGTAGATGACCAATTTCTTCTCCCTGTCTAATTTTATTCCGATACTTGCTCATCATACAAGTAAAACAAGCACTGATTTTCTAAACACTATTGTTTAGCACTCTCACTACCTGAGTTACCATGCTTTCTAGAAAAGCAAAGCTTTTTCTTGCTGACAGTTTTTGTCAAGATTTTATAAAGGTATGTAGAATTTTATAGACTCAGACCAAAAACTGAAAACAATTAAGAGCAATGAACTTTTCATAATAGTTTTCAAGATAACAATATTGGAAAGGAAAAAATCAAAAGCAGAAAGGAAAAAAATCAAAAGCAAAAAGAAAAAAAATACACTGTTTAGATATAGAGTGCAATCTTTGTAAAATACTGAATCTCAATTTTCAACTTTCTATAATGGAAAGTAAGCTGAACTATTGTCTACAATTACTCACACATTTCAGGGATGGTAAATTAATCCCTTTTCTATAAGCTTTTAGACAAATTGTGTTTGCTACAGAATTTAAAAAGAATTACAGAATTTACCTATATTTCATTCAAACAGAATTACAATTATAATTTATGGGAGATTCTTTATAGAAATAAACCGATGTTAATAATGATCATTAGAATAAGCATTAGTCTTAATGAATCTAACAAAGATTCAAACATAAGTGAAACAAATAGACAGCCAGAAGATGGAATTCAGTATATAAATAAGACAGATTTGAATATGAATATCTTGAAACACAGATTATAAGGTGATCACACATTTGTCAAAGATGTACTGAGTATTTGCAAGAGCATCAAATTGTCATCATGAAACATAGAAATAGAAAAGGTTTTGCTAAATTCTGGACAGAACAATTACACACTCAAACCTGAAAATCAAAGGACTGTAATACATAACTGTTAAGTTGAAGAAGGTCAAGTTTAGTTACCTAACAACAAATCACCCATATCAAGTCTATTTGCCAGAATCTATTGGTGTTTCTAGATTTTCTCCTGGTCATCTTTCCAAATTATTTCAAATGAGGATTTTTTTTTTAATTTAATCAAATAACCTATAGATTATGCCTCTATGCCCCAAGGCAATTATCCCTTGAAGCAAAAGGTCAATGTTTAATAATTCTACAGTAAACCAGCATGATAGTAAATAATGAAATAAACTTGAAACAGCAGAGGGGGGGGGGGGGGTAATAATTTCCTTTTAAATCATATTCAATACTTTTAAGTTCATAATAAAGAAAAATATAATAGGCTGTATGTGGAATAATTGACAACGCAATTGCCAGGTGATTTATTCACTTGTCTTACACTTACACGCTGATTGGCTAATTGCAAAGATCAATCTCATTGTAATGTTGAATTTAGCTTGCCTGTGACAAGCATCAATGCTAGTTACTAGTAAGGTATCTAACCTGGTTGAAATGATAAATCATATTGCAAGTAAAACCTGTTCCAGTTATGAAATATTATGCTTATTTTGTATATGGGTGTCACACACAATTCTAAGATATGAGCTACATGTAAGATTCTACTTGAATTTTTTAAACACTTTCATAAACCCACAGACACCATGAATGAAGTCAAGCAAGCTATGTCTGAATTGTTTTGGTTCTCTTTGTGGTAATAAATTCAAATTATGATAAAACGGAATAATAACTTAACCAATGCTCCCTATAATCAAACTATTTGTTTGTTTGTTTCTTGAGGGTTTTACGGCACTATCAGCACAATTTAGGCCATGCAGTAATCAAACTGTGAACTAATTTCCTCCCAGGAATGTCAAACTAAGATACATCTGCGCCTATTTAGTTTTTCACAATGTCCTCTCACATACAAAAAGGCAAATGATAAAAAAAAAAAGAAGTGGTGAAATGGCAATGAAAACAGAAACATATGATGAGATGATTTAAAATAAAAATAAAAATAATAACATTTCAAATTCAGATCTAATCTCTTGAAGAAGGCAGAGGGGTGGGATATTAACAATTGGAAAAGGCAAAAGTGATTTTTTTTTTTCGATGAAGCGTAAAAGTAAAACTGGATATGTAGCATTATGAAAAGGAGTGAACACACGGTGAAGAGAGATTATATTGTGAATAGATAGAATTAAAACATATTTACATCACGATCAGTGTCTGTCATTTCATTTAACACCACTGAGTAACTTAAGTGTTCATAAAGCGAGACAAAATAGCACCAAGGTAACTAATTATTCTACTTTATTACAAATTTGATGATTATGATTTATGTGGTTACAAAGCGCAATCAAATTAGAGAGATCATTTGGTCAGTTTGAAAAAACTGAGAATTTGATCTGAAACACCTAGGGAATCAAAATAAGTAAAATATCTCATTTGTACCAATGTTGACATCAATTATAACAAACTACCAATCAATACTAATAATGACAAACAAAGGAAACAACACATTCCAATTCCACATGGCTGGCAAAAGTATACCATGGACACCCTAAAAATTGAAAAAAAGTAAATAAGAAATTTCAAGCTCTCATTTGAAACAACTACACTCTTGAAGCAAGCTTCTTTAATGAATCATAAGTCCATGAGGGAAAATGTCTAAGTACAACCTTTATCCTTTGATAGGAGCTATCAAAGGTGAGTTATTACATGAGCGTCTAGATAAGCATACCAGGCTCAAACGGCATTAGGTTGCATTCTCTCAATGAGCAGAACAAAGCAGATTTTCACAACAACAGAAATATACTCAAGTACAAACCCTAACACCACTTACCCAAAAAACTCCACGGTAGAGCAGAGGACCTGACTACAGCCAGTCATCCAACAGGGAACAAAGAGGTTACTGCATCGCACAGTGATCAATCACAAACATAATGTATTACATACAAATGCTATGTTGTGGTTATAATCCTAATACTACAACACACTTACAATTTCAAATAAGATACAAACAACAAAACATTGGAATTAAACAGTGTTAAATATAATATCTTAGACAATGAGGCAGATTAGACTTAAAAAATAATCTGAAAATGTGTGGTAAATATTTTCCAACTATAAACCCAGAAAATGTGTTCAAATTTTATCATTTCACAACAGATGTTCAAACTTGAATACACATTATCATCACTCCTCAAACAATAAGATCAAATCTTACACTTAAGTGTTAGGGAAACATAGAAATATTAGAAAGCAAACGCCATGAATGAAGAACCTTAGTTACAGCAATGTCAACAACATAAATATTAAAAGAACTTCTCCAGCTTCATTCTCATTGTTTTGGAGTCATACTGAAAAAAACAAATTCTTTCCTGCATTTGCTACAAGCCCTACGGCTACTGTGGCTGCTGAGCAAATTGATGAAATTAAGTCACAATTGGGAGATTAGAGCCAGACATTGCAAAAGCTATACAAAAGTACTCTGTATGTCATAAAACTGAAAAGTGCTGCCCATAGAGAACATCAAATGAAACCTACAACCTCATTGTATTCAAATACATAGGTGATTAATGATAACATACAATAAAGATGAAGCAATACAAGTTCTGCAAGAAATTCATATTCTTATGTTTAGCTTATTTTAATGTTTGGCTTTTCTTCATTGATAGTTGGACTGAAAACATTTTTTGATTTTTTACTTAAGATTTGAAAGAAAAAAGTTAATGTCACAACAGTTTCAATGACAACACTTTTTCAATGAAAAAAAAACAACGCAATCAGTTGAAATATGAAGTACCTTTGAAGAAAAATGAAGAATTCTTCATGGCAATTTGATTTTCCTTGAAATTCAATTTTTTTTGTACAGACAAAAACACATTGCAAGTACATTTTGTTTTGAGAGCAAAATAGAGCTGCCATAATCCAGTACCTTCTACACAACAGGCATCTACATTCGAGTTTCAAACTGTAATGGGGTTTTGGGTTTGGGGCACCGAGGAGGCTATTTCTAACCCAACAATAACAAACTAAAAAGGCTGTCTTACCAGACACCGCTTTCAAGTCCCTAAATTTGATTTCAACTAACACAAAGACTTTAAATTTTTATTTCAAGACACATCAAAGTAATTCCTTTCTATAGTAACAGACCACAGCATCATGTTGACAGACTGAGACAGTAAGTTTATAATCTATCTCATCTTGGGTCCCTGGGGATCTGTGTAAAGGTGAGATCGAGATTAAAGGCATAAAAAACAATACTCCGTTTTTTCATAAAACAAAAATCAAGGTATAGTTGGAAACAAATAATGTACCAACATGAATTTACTCAGTTTTAGTATTTCAGTCTATGACCAGCTTCCCCTGTTATTGGTTGTTAAAGTGAAAGAAATATCAAATAAATGTATACTGTATGAACTGTGTTCATGAAAAAGTGCCTAAGACATTGGACATGGGCCTAGAATAAGCATGTGGACCTAATACCTAAAGAAAAAAACCCTACAAGAGATAGTTAACTTTTTAACGCTATGATTAAACGCCTGTTTAAACAATTTATAGTTCACATCACCTGCAAGGTGCTCTGGACATTCTAATGTGCTGCCACACAGATAAACAGGACTCAACACAAATGCCTCACCAAGTCACATAAAACTGACACAGGGTAAACCAGTTCATCACTGTTTTTGTAATCCCATATGCCAAGATGGCAGATGCTAAAAATGATTTTTATATGTGGGTTTGTCACACCTTGGGATTGAACCCAAAACCTGGTGGTTACCACAGATGTTTCTTCAGCTAACAACTTGCCCTGTTTCATTAATTATTGCATGCACTATTCATTTAATCATCTTGTTTACTGAAAATTCCCTTGAATAATATCATGATATTGAGATAGAAGTGGATCAAAACTCTCACATCAGGGCAACAAAACTTTATGACTTGATGTTAAATTCTTACATTAAAATCAGAAGAGAAAAGCCAAAAGTTCAAAGGAATAATTAAAAATACTATACAGTTTGAATCAAAATTTGAAACAAGAATTCATTATTGCCACAATCAATCAGCGTAAGGTACTTCAAACTTGAAAAACATTGCTACAACAATGTACAGGGTATGCTGCATAAGTGTCCATTGCTCAGGGCCAGGCCACGGTGAATCCTACACGTAGGCAAAGTGTAGGCACTTGCGCAAACACAAACCACACAAATACTCTCTTCTACTAATCTCCATCTATCTATCTTGTGACTTTGACTTTGCCCTTGTGCAAAAGCTGGTGACCAGTGAGAAGATGGATTTGTAATGAGATGGAGTGAAATGAAAATAGCAAATCATCAGCATTGGGGCTGTTCAGCATCGACCAAATCATGCAGATGGAATGCCAACCCTACCTCTCTAAACTCAATGCAATATAAAACAAATGAGGTGGGCTGGATATGACAAAGACAAACACACCACTATCCATAAAGTCACACAATTCTTATTCACTTTCTCACAGCAAACAATGCTGATATGACGTTATATAGCATTCATACCATGTAGACTAATGAGGCGAATGCATTACAAATGTCACAGAGTCACAGAGTAAGATTACATCCAGACCAGGAGGTGGAGTCAAGTTGGAAGGTTGGCTCCGCCCACTTGTCAAAGGAAAGGAAAATAAGGGGTGGAGAAGAGGCTTGTGGGAAGGGGTGGGTGAATATGGGCAGGGTGGATGGATGAAGGATGAATGTGATGTGAAGAGGCAGTCAACCAACCAGAATCATCTTCTTGACTATTACAACTCAAGCAAGTGTTTACACTGGGTTCATATGATAACAATTCTCTCATTGGCGAAACCCCCTTGCACACTGAGGCCGAGTGCAGTTATGCAGCTTGCACTGTGCTATGAATATGAATGACAAAAACTCAATTATTACTGATGATTTCCAAGGAATTGCTTTCATTGGGAAAAAAATACCACTTCATGGTGAATGGTTTTCTGAGTTAACCAGCCCAGCCCAAGCTAAGATAGACTACATATAAATTATGGAATGATGGAATTTCTAGTGATATATAAGGCTTATAACAACTACCAATCTGCATCAACTCTAAGGCAATCCATGCACTCGGAATCTGTAGACACAGGTGTACTCTGGGTTCCCATGGTTACTCAGAATTCTCAGCTCCACAAACTGAAATATTCCAGGATGTCGATTCTAGAAGGGAAAACAATAAATCATTTATTACTACTTTAGAGTCCCAAAACTGAAAAGAAATAGTCAAATAAAATCTTATCACACATTTGTCTGTACATATATATATATTTCAAGCTAAGATCATCAATAAATTTCACAAAGAAATTGGACTAGAGCAGCAAAGAAAGCAGCTGTTTAAAAAAAAATCATGTGACAAGGGGGGACATGGTGGCTCAGTGGTCATGGCTCTGGCGCTGAAAACGAAGTGACGCGGGTTCCAGTTCGCCTTGGGATGAAAAATCACATAGTGAGCTTTATCGCTAAAACCCCAAGAAAAACCCCGCATGCCACTCCCCTGATCCCTACAACTACAACATTGGTAGGTAGATAGGATCTAGAGCCTTGTCCTATCAGAAACGGACAATAAATGCACGTTAAAGAACCCTTGGCAGTTGGAAATCGAAAAGAGTAGACTGCAAGGCGCTGTCCGGGTAAAATTGAAATCCTACCATTGCCATTAAGAGACCACAGTGGGCTGATTACCTGCTTGGCTTAATAGCATGAACCAGAGAAATTCCTTCTCAATAAGAGTTGGCCCTACAATGTAATGGCAAAAGGGTACTGGATAATGAAATGAAATGAAATGATGTGACGAGGGCTGGATTTGAACCTCTGGTACCATTTTGCTGCCAGCAGATCAATGCCCACTTGTCCTGGCAGTCTATTTTCGAAGAAAAAAAAAAAGATGTGTTTATTTTATGGCCGGTACAGCTTTTCATCCCACACTTTATGGCCTTAATCAGCGCCTGCTCCGACTCTGAGTCGGTATTCTACGTGTTGTAGTTGTAGCTTATCCCTGTCACCCTTACCTGAACAGTGAAATGCTGGATGGGTTTCCCATTATCTAAGTAGGTATAGTTCCCAAGATTCACTCCTTCTGTGTCACTCTCAGACAAGAGACCCTGAAAAAAAAAGAGGAAAAGATGAAAAATGAAAATGATCCGGGAAATCTAAGCCTGCCTAAGAGCTTACGAATATATAGGGTGACACAAAAACACTTTTTCAGTACAATTTCAATAGTCGAAACTGAGTATTGCCCCATTGTCAGGACCAGAGAAATAAGTTGGTTTATCTATATAAGGGGCCACATTGGCTCAGTGGTCATGGCTCTGGGCACTGAAACAAAGCGACGTGGGTTCGAGTCCGACTTGGGAACAAAAATCGCATAGTGATTTTTATCGCTAAAACCCCAAGAAAAACCCCGTATGCC
>JAUEKY010057976.1:0-10000 GCA_031833965.1 Scyllaea pelagica
ACAGAGAGAGAGAGAGAGAGAGAGAGAGAGAGAGAGAGAGAGAGAGAGAGAGAGAGAGAGAGAGAAGAGAAGTGCTCATAGTTACTGTTAGGATGGAACAATCCTAGTGTGAAAAAGGAGAGTTACAGTATAAAGGCTGCTTAGTAAAACTGTAGTTACCACAATAAACATCAGGAAGGAATGAGTGGATAGTAAATTGTAAATCAGCAATATGAAGAATCTGCATTTGTAAATAAGACAAAAAACCTTTCTGTTTTCTCCATTTTTTTTGTGCTTTGAAAAAATCATATTTCATAATAAGATACTTTTTATCGTCAAATTCTAAAAAAAGGAGAGGAATGAGGCAGCAGACTAAAACGATTGCAGTGTTTAATATTTACTTCAATTTGCACCAAGAAAGTTAGCCAGGTTTAGTTTACCCTGCTCTAAGCACATGACTGCAAAATTGTGCTAGATAGGCCTCTGTGCTTGGGATACACTGAAATGAATTGTTATTCTTATGAATTGAAGGTCACCAATCATAGGTGTGACAACATTGGGATGAATTGAGAATCTAATCTCTTTGCTCCCAGTTTTTCAACTATGCTATAAATCATCACTCATATGTATGACAACATTGGGACGAATTGTGAATTAAACCTTTGTATTGTAACATTTTTCTACACTACTAAAACTAAAAAGTCTTCTGTCAAATGGTTTCTCAGTGTGATGGTTAGTGGTCTGTGAAAGAGGAGTTGTTTTTTCTTCAGAACTAACATAAGTTGCAAATGTACCATATAAACATGCTAAGCATCTATCAATCAAATTGAAGTTTCAAGCTCTAATTTGATTAAGATTCCCTTTATCTAAAATATTTGTCTTTCAGCTCATCAAAATTCAGTTTGCTATACAAAACTGGAGCATTAGAATGAAGGCAAAAAAATAACATTGATGTGAAAGATCAGAAAATGTTTCCTTTTTGGATTCTAACAAAGAAATGATTGAGGCCATCATTAAGAAATCAAATTCTTGAAAGTTCTTTTTTGTTCATGAAAATTTTCAAGTCCTGTGAAATATAGATGAAATCACAAGAAGAAAAAATAGAGCACTTAGGAATTAAAGAGGAAGATAATGGCAGAAAGGGTAGAGGAAGGAAGCATTGGTTAAAAAAGACAAAAGCAATAGGTTAAAAGGAGAAAGACATCAAAGGACAAGAGTTTGTAGAAACAGAAAATGTTGGATTGGGGCAGGAAGGGCAAAAAGAGGACATTAAAAAGAAAGAATAAGACAGCAAGAACAAAATTGGCATATCATTTTTCAAAACTTGATTAACTGAAGGAAAAACAACCAAAGGAAGAGGAGTGTAAGATGGAACAAAATGTAAAAAGTATTGAAAACAATTGATAAGAGGTGAACAAAAGAAGATGAAAAGAAGAAAGTATGGGAGAAAGGAAAGGAGATGTTGAAAACCATAACAAAAATTGCCTTTGTTATCTTCAAAGTCACAGTCAGGCAGCTATTTTGTCATACTTCACTGGTATTGTTTTATGCAGATGTTTAAGTTGGTACTTGGAATGACAAATGATATTTGTTCTCATGAAGAAAAACAAATTTGAACTAACACGGAAAAAATGGGACAAATCCTATCATCATTTATCCTTATAGCGTATGGGGAAAGGCTTTGATGAAACAAATCCTGCCTACTTGGCAGATTAATCTTGAGATAGCTTGGCCCTACACAGGCACAATGATTGAAAAGCAAAAAAAAAAAAAAAAAAGAAGAAGAATTCAAGAATTCGCTCAAATATATGGGAGAATCATTTTTTCAACTGCTTCATTTTTCTAAATTCTGAGCTAGTTTTGTCTATGTCTGTGAATCCATTAGGAGGAAAACTGATCACTTTTCATCACCATGCATGTTTCCATGCATGTTTTTTGTTTTGCCTTTTCCTGTTTTCTTTTACTGGAATGTCAATTTTGTGTGAGGCTTTCATCCCCGTTGATGGGATTTAAAATTTGACAACAGACTGGGTAATTTTGTGAAATAACATCACTATCTATCATTTGAATATAGGCTGATATCTTTTAAAGAAGTTTAATAAAAACTATGGTTCCAAAAACAGTTTCCATTGTTTAAAATAGATTTAGTTCAATTGTCACATCCAAAAGAGGACACTAATCAACTTCGGATTACTTGCCTCACTCGTATTCTAGCATAGTGAAGCAGCATGGCGTGAATTTTCTCACTCAAAATTCAAAGTTGATTTTAATAGCAGGTAGTTTGTGTTGCAGTGCTATCCACTCAAACAATGTGCCACTGTGCCAAAAATGTAGTGTTAATACTGCAATAATGAATTAACATTTTATTTTTAGAGAACTTAGAGGAAAAAATAGAATTATTTTAATCCACCATCTACTCTTAAATGTTGACCTAAAGTCAAAGGTCAAAGATCTGAAATGTAATCAATACTCGCACTCACTTTTAAACATATTAAGTAGAATTCTTTGACAAAGTCTTCATACAAAAAGTCAGGAGACACTAGATTTGTACTTCAGATTACATTGAAATGGGAAAAGTTCCTTATTTCATATGCTATTCTTATGAAGATAGCAGAGAAATCTACATACCCCAAATCTGCTCAATTTGTTTTTGAGTCTATCCGTTACTTTTAGCACCTTTACTAAAGCTTTAAGAATCATTCCTAGGTAAGACAAATTCTGGAGAACCCACATCTCTCTGAAAAGTGCGGATTTGAAAAAAAGTAGTGCTTCGTGTCCATTCGAATCATACATTACATCACTACGGTTTGTCTAGTGCTAAATGATAATAAGCATTAACGCTTCAGATTAGGACTTTCTAGAGTGTAATTAGGTATCCAGTGAGAGTAAACACATTGATCAGAAAAAAATGAGTTAGAGTTATTTCTTGTTTGAAAATTATGGTCCATTTTTCTTACATCCATATTATTAGAAGCTTCTCGCTGTTTCTGAATGGCAAGAACCTGAAATGGATTACATCATGCATGCATTTGTAAATATGGTCTTTAACTGTGTCATGCCCCACAAAGACTTTAGCTAAGTATTTCATTTATACAGAAAAACGTTTTCATCTACAAGTGACACAAATTGAAAGATAGTTAAAACTTCCGGAAATGATATTGATAAAGGCGGCAGTTACCAAAACTAAATTAACATAAGGTAAAAGAAACAACAACAACAAAGTGATAAAAGTTCTCTTTTTGTGCATTCAAATAAGGAAGAATGAAAATACGATACACTAGTTTTGGAGCTGAATCTGGTGAAACATGAATTTCATGCCCCCCGTGGGTGATGGTGAAAGCTGTATACTTTGGTGATATAGAGTAAAACCCTATAGGTCTAAGTGTGATGATTATAATGTGATGAATACTCCGGCATGAATGAATATGGTAGGAAAAGGAAAGAATGTTGAGGAGTTAAAGATAGACAATGGCCATGTGGAGATAACACTGTCACACACCCTGACATGTAGAGTACAGAGTTTTTATTAAAATGACACATCAGTAGCGTTTAAAATTTCAACGGTAAGATTTGACACCTGTTTTAAATAGGTCATGTCACCGGCAGGGCACTCGGGACAAGTTATAAAGCTGCTAGATAGAGATAATCCAAAGGCTCAATATTAAATATCTCATCCATTCACATTATACTGACACCAGGCCAACCAGCACTCTTTCTTTTATGCCAAACAAAAGGCAAGACAGATAAGAGAAACCGTTTTTCAAATCTTGAGCGAATTGTGCCCAGGGATCAAATCCATACCATACCGGAAGATGCTCAAACACTTGAGCCAAAGATTTTAGTTACATGTCAGTGATTTACAGTTTAGTTCAATGGAACTGATTTCTATTTTGAAATACGCTATGACACTATAAATGGGATTAAATGCTACGATTCTTTTCTGTTACAGCATAACTTTGTAAAAGTGTCTATTTTGGAAATGATCAATGGTTGATCTGTCAAATCTTTAAAAGATGACATTTCCAAAACATTCCTCATTACACTCATTCACATTCACACTTTGTCATCAGACCTCCAAAGAATAGGAAAGAAAAATGGCTGCTTGGAATGGGAACATTTAAGTCAAAATAAAAAGGGGAACATATACATGATGTAAACTTTACAATGCAAAAGAATGTATCATATTTTTCAAAATCCCTCAACCTAGAAGATTTCATTATCACTCCTATTCACACTACAGCTCATGGACTTGAATTTGACTTGAAAATCTCCAATACACAGACACACACGATAATAACAAAAACCTGGTATTTTTTCCTTTCCAATTTTCTAGCATTTATCTCGATTGCAGGGATTTCCAAAGGATTAAGCGAATCATCAATTTTTTTTCTCCCATTCAGTAATTGAAAATTAAGCATTGATCTTTCTTTTTCGAAAATCATTTTTTGCATGGAATATGATTAATCTACAAAAACATGCATTACGTTATCAGTATACAGTATCAAACATTGATTTTAGAAAGCCTACCTGATTCAAGAGTGTCACTCTAGTCCTGAGTCGAGTGCCGGTGCTATAGGCTGCTGCAGATACTGCCCTGAAAAACGGAGCAAACTCTTGCTCATCCTCTGGCTTCTTGCCCCACTCATCACATATTTGCTGCAGAAAGGTTGTGATAAAAATCAACATAGTATTGTGACTAAATGGAAATGCAACTTATTGTAGAAGCATGCAATATCATGAACTCATGATCTTTGAGCAAACATTCATTGCTGCGGAACAGCAAACCTATAAACGTATAATCTCGCTCTAAGCTATGACCTTGCTTGAAAATATCTTTTGTTCAAGTAGCAAAACGACCAAAGAATTCGATACCCTTATTGCAGGACTTACCATGATTCTGCGCTCTTTTTGTGCAAGTCGGTCATGTTTGCGTTGTAATAGAACAACTTCTGTTCGCAACTGAGAAATGTCTGATTTTGAAGTGTCTTGAACAAAAATAGACTGTCTACGACTTTGATCATGTGATGCATTCATCTGTTCCATTTGTCTCAATTCCTGGAAAATAAAAAGGGAAAAAAATTAACATCTAGTCAATGTGAAGCAGAATCATTATTCAATGTTTTAAAGTGTTACCTTAGATTTCATTTCATTGTGGGCGAATCAAAAGAAAATTTCTCAAGCCATGTATTCTTTCCACTTTGAATTAAAAAAAATGTAGCTAGCACTATCTATGCATGTCAGAGGATGAAATATGAAAACCCCTTCCCTCCCTCCCTCCCTCCCCCAATACACAAGCACACAAACAAACTGGAAAAGGAAAGAGCTATGTGCAATCTAGCTTTGTGGTCTAGTAGTAGACTCCTGGGCTTGTGATCATGAGGCCGCAGGTTCAATAACTGGTGGTGATGGCGGAAAGTTGAGTATTTGGAAAAGGCTTTTTTCTCATATTCCACTCCACTAAGGTGTACATGAGTACCTTGATATTAAAAGTGTTCTCACTGTCCAAAAATGTGCACTGGTGTCTAGTACTAGTAGGATGTATCATGTGCAGCTGGCTTGGGACACTTTGTTAAGCGCTTTGAGTATGTTTAGAGTTCATCGCACTATTTTTTGTCATATGAGCGTCTGAATATTTGAATCTCAAAAGAATAAACACACAAAAAGTTCCACACTTACCTTTGTTGTTAGTTTTGAAAGTTTTGGATCTCCAGCCAAGTCCTCTTGTTTTCCGTATACAAGAAAAGTCAGACTTTTGGTGTTGAAATACTCTATATGATCAGATGTTATCTTCTTGATGGATATTAGTCTGCAAGAACATTGAGAATGATTATGAATTGGATACTGATAGATAACTAGACAATGTATAAGAACTTTTGAACACATGTAATGGATAATCAGAAATTTCCAGAAGAATTTCACAGAGGCAGCATTTTGATCAATGCAATCCCTGAATTTGATATCACAGTAAATCAATAAATCGCCCTGTCCTCAAAAGAAATTGCACTGAATTATCAAAGGTTTCTGCCCTTCAAATGACCAGTTTATCACTCAACCTAATGTGTGCTGAAAAGAAAAGAACTGGAAAATAATGTGAAAGGTAAAAATGAATGCCCCTGTTTTCTACAGTTATTTGCAAAAACCTTCCTATCCAATACTTTCAAGTCGAAAACATATTCTACCTGGAATGCTTAAATTGTGGCATCAGTGTGTCTTTAACCACTTTAGTCTCCGTGAATTCTTTATCTGTGAGCAACCGGTATTTTATACTTATTCCTCTTGAAAATCTTGATTTCTCGATTTCTGCTGCATCAATAACAACCTGCAAAGAGCAAAAATGAAATAAATCTGAGGACCTCAATAGAAAAAAGTCATGAACAGTATGGATAAGTTCATGATGATAATGATAGCATCATCTTTACTCTTTTCTTTCTGCATATATATAGAAGAGAAGTTGACCTTTTGCCTTTGTTGGAACAGCACAAGTAAGATCATAATTGAAATTTTTATCTCCTTGATATACATGAGAGAGAAGTTTCTTATCCTTGTTGGCAATGGGCTTAATTATCACTTGTATTTAAGACCATTTTGGTTCGTGTACATACTCAATACCATAAACAGCTGTGGTTCAATGTATTCAAAAACATTTTTAAAAAATTCAATCATAAGCACCATTTTCATTTATACACAGCCTGCTTGTAACTAAAGGATTTTCTAGTTTAACTCTTTTTATCCTAGGTTAATTGCCATGTGCGCACATTGTGTTCTGGAGTTGCCACGGCAAAAAATTCTTATGCAGAGTGTTCTATTTCAAATCCCCATTGATCCCAAACTATTCAAAATACAAGAATAATATTTGAAAGATACCTTTGAAACCATATATAGAATGTGTTGATTTAATTGCTTCTTTTAAGAATTTTGTATCAGAAATGCAAACTTTACTATCAATGGATAATTTCCTTTGTCAAAACAATTCTAAAACAAACTTGCATATTTACCATAAAATTTGAAAACAGTGTATTGATTTCAAATAGAAAGTTGAATATAAACAACAAAGTAAAGCAATTGAAAACGGTATTTTGTGTCTGGATTAAACACAATGGAAGAACATTGCAGAAGTTATCATATTATCCTTATGAGAATACTTGTAGCACGGATACAAAGAGTTAATAGCAACACATTTTCACACAGAGCATTATTTCTTTAAAAAAACAATAGCAATAAAGACTTATTTTCTATGAACTACATATGGCGTTAACACTTCTGTGCTATCCTCTATCACACTTAGTCTTAAAGGAGTTTGACTCTTGTGATATCATTTCATTCATGAAATCATCTTCCATATCAATGATATCTATCTAGCTTGAACAAGATAACTTTTAAAGTCTTGATTGCAAATATGTAACAAGTCAATATATTCAAAAGTAGATGAATGATCAAAACCTTGAAATGGAAAGGCTTTCCTATCAACTCTTTGGGATCATCAACCATTTGATCAGCCAAAGGTAAACCCGTTTCTAAACATGGAACAACAGAGGCTGAAAGTCTGCCTTCATGAGTGCCTTTGTAGTCTGTGATGATCAGGTTATCATCGGAATCCATCGCATATGATAGACACTGAAATATAATGATATGAATGACAAAAAGATTAAGTTTGCATTGAAAAAAAGCTTTGTCCCTTATTAAGATACTCATAAGAATTGTTCAAAAAATAACACATGATAAGCAATTTTTGTCAACACCTAAGCTATAGCAAGCTTAGGTGCTCCCAGCATAATATGTGATTTGGTAACGAGACAGTTTTTCCAAACAAATTAGAAACGTGAGTAATTAATTCAGAGTATCTACACAGAGATGATCAGAAAAAAAAGTATACTCACACACACACACACACACACACACACACACACACACACACACACACACACGCAAATTTGCCATACCCTAATTGTGCATTATGGTGCCTCCTAAAGTTTTTAAAAATCTTCAGATCATTCCTTTTTCATCTGGACAGCCAATAACCCCAATGGTTTTGTCACGGGGTATCCTGAGCACTAGCCTTTAGGCTCTTGAGAGACAGCACTGGCTATAAGGAGTTTCCCCTGTCATTGAATGCAGTGAAACAGACAGGACTTTCATCCTTTTACATATTTTGGAAATACCATCAATTGAAACCGAATATCAACAAAAAAAATAACAACAAGAATAGTAAAAGCAAGCGCAACTTACAGAAAACTATACAAAGTCAGGAAATCTAAGATAATTCCACTGAAAACAATGATTAACATCTGTAAAGCAACAATCCTTTTAATTTTTCTATATGAAAGATAGAAAACACATCAACGCATTCCAATATTGTGACAACATAAGAAACATAAGTACTAAAGAAACATATAGCACGTTGTTTTCAGTGATTGCGGAATGGTTTGAATTCTCAAAATTCCAGGAATAATGTTAATCAAACCCAATGTTTGAATGAAGCAGCTCAGGGTGTGCAGGGGGGGGGGGGTGAGGCTTTGTCACCCAGCCAGGGCATATGGGAATGGGAACTGCTACCAAAAAGGAGAACACGCTGAAGACTCAAATTGTTTTATAAATCAGCACAAGAGGCCACACTCCATCCTATCCCGGACATCTACAAGAGGTAAAACGGCCCGCACAATACATGCAATAGCCACAAAAATAAATTCCAAATTCCCTGCTCATGAACAAAGGCACATCAAAACAGTTTCTACCCCAGAACAATAAGAGACAGGAAAAACCTGCCGACAGACATAGTAGAAGCTAAGGACTTAGATATGTTCCCAAGGAGGCTAGAGATATATGAAAACACCCAATGAAAACTTCAGTGACTTGTAGATTTGCAGTCATGTGCATGAAGCCTCTTGCAACTTACATTGTTGAGGGGAATGGTGTCTACATTTGGTGGTTGGTTGCTAACAACCAATAAGCAATCATGGACAAAATGATGGCAATTCAGGAGGGATGAATTTAAAAGTTAGTCCATCATTCCAAACAGTTGACGACAGCAAATGAGCCACTAAAAACAAATGATGTATATCATTCTCAATAAGAGAGCATATCTATCAAGTGCTTACCCTCTCTTGTTTTCTATCCTTCTCATTAAGATACTTACTCAAGAGCAAGGGTTCTTAAACTTTTTGTGCTACGCCCCCTCCCAATAACCATCAGATTTCATATTTCATGCCCCCCCTCCACACACACACACACACAAACACACACACACACACACACACACAAACTAGAATACATCTTATTCTCCAAATGGCGAAGTCACTCCCCTCCCCAAACTTTTGCGCACCCCTTGAGAACCCTTCAAGCCCCCCCTAGGGAGGCGCGCCACCCAGTTTAAGAACCACAGCTATAGAGCCTGTTCATCAGTCACATTAAATATTTTTTGTATGCATAAAAAAAGCAATATGGTATCAGAAGGTTATATACTAGATTTTCTATTTGTGAATTCTGACCAACCTGTAGAATAACACTGGCTGTACCAATAAGCACATCTTCAGTTGGCTCCCAAAATGGATCTTTTTCCTTCGGGATAGAGAAGACGTCCTCTCCATCCAAGAAATGCTGATACATTTCCTAAATGGAATAGAGGGAGAGAGGAAGTTCACTGACAATGCTATACAGAAAGTCTGCTTTTTGTTGTTGTTGTTGTTTGTTGTTGTTGTTGTTGTTGTTGTTGTTGTGTGTGTGTACTAATTTCAAATGTTGAAATGCAAGAAAATTTTAGAAACAAAAACAAATTCTAGCTTTCTCAGATCTATGCAATAACAAGAAGCTTACTGTCCTTTTTATAAACTGGTGCACACAAACAAGAATAGAAATAAGATGTAAACCAAAATGAGAGGACCAGCTAAACATCTTGGCGCAAGTAGTTGAGCATCAGACTTGTAACCGGTAGGTGGTGGGTTTGATCCCACATTGTGACATACCTCAGTCGTAAAAACCGGTTTTCAGCAGCTGCCAGCCAGGCGCTCGGCATTAAGGGATTATT